>CAJQUN010001136.1:0-102007 GCA_907163345.1 Haberlea rhodopensis | reverse complement strand
TATATTGAGTAAGCAACAATTGCATATGTAAAAAAAATATACATATTTTGAAAATCATAAAATATGATTTCACAATAATAAACATATATAAAGAAAAACATAAGTTATATGTAAACGTATATAATATATTTGAATATTTATGAATTTGTTAGATCGATTTCGGGGGTGGGTTGCCAATCCACACCGAGTTCAATCAACTTGAGCATCAATAGCTCATGTTCTTGAAATAATTGCACCGAGAGATTATATCGAGTTCGGTTATAAAATCGAGCGGAAGACACCCGACATAACTCGTTTTATAACCGATTAACCATTTGAAAGATCTTTTAAAGGTATGCAAGAAAATATGTAAAAACAGTAGGGTAAATAAATGCAGTAAAGTAAATTCAAGAATTTGTTTCTGGAAGTTCTCGAAGCAAAACACTTATACGGCTCCCTTCTTCCATCTCATAAAAAGGATACACTAGAAGATTTGGTTTACACTTCAGTAAACAACCTACTTAGACTAATACCGCACAGATAGCCTAAACTCCTAGCCCACACAGAATCACAAAGAGCATGTTCTTTAATGTCTCACATGCAAAGACCTCACCCAGTTGTGATGAATCACCAACAGTGACAATGATATTCATTCTTCTGTTATTGCTCACAAATACAATTAATATAGTGATTACAAAGGCACAACTGATATCGTTCCAGATCTGATATAAGCTTGAAGAGGTGACAAAAGGTTTGGGAGTTGCCCTTCATTTAGCAGATTCTTTGAATTTCCCCAATTTAATCCCAAGTGGGTTTACTTTGGAAGGCTTGGATTGATCTTCAATATGCTGTTATTGAGCTTCTAAATCATGTATATAGCTACAAGTAATGATATATACATTAGATACAAGTATATAGCCGTTGTGAAACATTACAACAGTCATATTCTGCTTTCAGTGCTATTTTTGGAAGTCTGCTGATCGAGTATGCTGCTCTAGTCCACTGCCCGAAGTCAGCTGGTCGAGTCCGCTTGTCGTGTCCACTGCTCGAGTCCGCTGGCCTCTACTAGTTCAAAGTATGCTGGCTCAAGGTCTAATGCCAACCTTGTTGTCCAAGTCTGTTGTTATGTTCTCTTGGCCTTCTACTGGTTCAACAAATCCGCTGGCTCAAGGTCTGATGCCAACCTTGTTTTCAAAGTCTGTTGTTTTGTTCTCTTGGTTATAGCTCTTGAATTCGTTGATTTCTGGGCAAGTGATCAACATGAAAGTTTGTAACCATATCTCTTAGATTTCCATGAATCAAGAATCGCTCGATTTTGTAGTTTGTAGGAGAGAGTATACTCGAAATATGAGACGATGCTCATGCTGTAAGTTTGCTGGATATAGCAGCACATGACGGACTTGCACTAAGCTTTTTAACCATCTTAACTGTCTGATTCAGTCTTTGACTTCTAAATATTCTTGTAGATCTGTTGTCTCTCTTAGCTTTCCAACCCATGCTGAATCTTCCCATTTCGATAAGTGAGCTGAAAGTTATGACCGATATACCACAGCTGCTACAATTTGTCCGCTGTTGTTTCAGCTTTACACCATGTAAGCCTTTGCAGACCATGGTTTTCGTTATGTAAACCTTAGAATTAGGTCTGCTAACCCCAAATACGACTTGTATAAATTGAGTTGGCTATCCAACCCCTTTGGAAGCACGTCATTTTGATATCCGAGTTACGAGAATATGATTCATGTAGTCAGCTGCGCTTCGGGGTTGCTGCATGTTGAATTCTCATTTCAGCAACCAAACTCAAAACAATTTCTTAGCACATCATCAAGTTATAAGATATCATCTATGAACTGCATACTTGATAATCCAAAACCCAACATCTCCCCCTTTTATGATCATAAAACTTGAATAAAAATATGAACATTTGAAGCACAATGTTACATAACAAGAAATCATATTTTTAAAAACGACATATTTCTCCCCCTTCTTGTGAATCTCCAAGGATTGAGAGTAAAATCTCCTCCTTAATTTTTAAAAGGTTTGAAAATTAGAGCAAGTGAGAGTCAAATGAGGTAGGCTATAACAGATAAAAAAATGCAATGCACATTTAATTTTTGAACAAAAATAATCTCTTTTGATAATGGATGAACCATTACTTCGGCAACAAATTTTAATTTCTTGACAAACTCAGCAATGTCTATTTCATCTTTTCGGTGGCAGCACACTTAGTTCAACTTGAACTAATAACTGCTTTTCCCCGTGAAGAATCAGGTTGCTTGACCTATACCGCTACGATCCTTTGCGAGTCTAGTTTGCAAACGCAAAAAACGGTTTGTCATTTGGACATTCGATCAAGAAGTTATATGTCAATTTTCCCAAAGTCCTCTGCAAGCTGCCAGAAAACTAAAAAATGCTTCGAAAATTGTTAGAAAAAATCTCAAGATAACAATTTAAAATTAAAAACTAGTTTACAACAGAATTAACAAAAATTTAAACATTTAAAATAGATTTAATATTATTTTCGTACAAACTAAATACATGAAATAGATTTTTATGCTAAAAAATTTCATACAACAAATTTTGAAAATATGCTATGAAAATAATTTCATGTTCATGAAAAAGTTTTCTTTAAAATATTTCCATCTAAAAGCAGTTAAAATGCTTTCTAAGAACGACCCCGCTCTGATACCACATGTTAGGATCGATTTCGGGGGTGGGTTGTCAATCCACACCGAGTTCAATCAACTTGATCATCAATAGTCGTGTTCTTGAAATCATTGCACCGAAAGATTATATAGAGTTCGGTTACAAAATCGAGCGGAAGACACTCGACATAACATGCTCTATAACCGATTAACCATTTGAAAGGTATTTTAAAGGTATGCAAGAAAATATGTAAAAACAGTAGAGTAAATAAATGCAGTAAAGTAAACAACACAAGAATTTGTTCTGGAAGTTCGAAGTACAAACGCTTTTACGTCTCTCATTCTTCGATCTCATGGAAGGATACACTGGGAGATTTGGTTTATACTTTTTGTATACAACCTACTTAGGCTAATAACACACAAATAGCATAAAGTCCTAGCCCACACAGAATCACAAAGAGCGTGTTCTTTAATGTCTCACATGGAAAGACCTCAACCAGTTGTGATGAATCACCCAATGTTACAATGGTATTCACTCTTCTATTATAGCTCATGAATACAATGAATAGAGTGACTATAAATGCACAAATGATCTCGTTCGAGATATGATATAAGCTTGAAAGAGGTGTCAAAAGGTTTGGGGAGTTGCTCTTCATTTATCATATTTGTTCTTTGAAGTTCCTCAATTTAACCCCAAGTGGGTTTGCTTTGGAAGGCTTGAATTGATCTCCAATCAGCTGTTATTGAGTTTACAAATCATGTATATATAGCCCCAAGTAATGATATATATGTTAGATACAAGAATATGTTTTGGTAAGATTTCAAACATTGCAACAATCATATTCTGCTTTCTGGACTATTTTTGGAAGTCTACTGGTAGTGTCCACTGCCCGATGTCCGACGGTCGAGTCCGTTGCTCGAGTCCACTGGCCTCTACTGGTTCTAAGTCTGCTTGCCTCTACTGATTCTAAGTCCGCTGGCTCAAAGTCTGATGCCAACCTTGCTGTCCAAAGTCTGTTGTATGTTCTCTTGATATAACTCTTGATTCGTTGATTTTTGGGCAAAGTGACCAACATGAAAGTTGTAACACTTTCTCTTAGCTTTCCATGGAATCAAGAATCGCTCGATTTTGATTTTGTATGAGAGAGTTATGTTCAAAGCGAGGCAGTGCTCATGCTGTAAGTTTGCTGGATGTAGCAAGAGCTTTCCAACCAATACTGATTCGTCCCGTTTCGATAAGAGAGCTTAGAGTTATGACCTATATACCACACATGCTACAATCTGTCAGCTGTTATTTCAGCTTTGCACCAGCAAGCTCTTTCAGACATGTTTTCGTCATATAATCCTTCGAATTAGGTCTAATGGCCTCAAATACGACTTGTAGTAAATTTATTTGGCTATCCAAACCCTTTAGAATTACGGCGTTTCGATATCCGAGCTATGAGATATGATTGATTCAGTCAGCTATACGCTCGGGGCCTACTGGATGTTGAATTCTTATTTCAGCAACCAAACTCAAAACCATTGCTTAGCACATCATCAAGCTATAAGATATCATATGTGAACTGCACGCTTGATAAAATATAATAGCAAACAAAATAACAAGTTTTGTTAACATCAAAACCAAGATTATTCGGGTTTCCAAAACCCAACATAATTTATTTTCATAAAACATCTATTTAGTTTTAACGATATTAATTAAAACCTATTTATTTGTAAACGAGAGGGGGATTCAAATATTATATACTTTTATATGTGCAACAGTTGAATATCCAAAATTTGAAAGGGAATTGTTTTTTAATAAAACATATGGAGTTGGTAATGAATTTATGAATACAAAGTGGGAGTTTGGTGATTAAATGAAAATAGATGGGGTTTGTAAATTTTAATTTAACATATGGTGGTTTCGTGATAAATTTATGAAAACAGATGATGTTTTTTGACTATTTTGTTACGACATGGGGATTTCGTACAAATGTACTATAACACAGAGGAGTATTATGAAATTTACACAATAATTTATTAAAGTTTTCCATTACATATTTTTCTTCAATGTATTTGGTTTATATAATTTTGAAAGTATTTGAATAGCCACGACTAAGTATGTCATTTCAATTTAATGGATTTTCAAATAATTTGATTTTAAATCATAATTAAAATATTCCAAACACGACCGCTCAAATCCAACCTAAATGAATTTCGATTTTATAATGTATTGATTAGTACTAATTGTAGTGGATTTCAAATATTGAGATCAATACTTCAAATCCGTATTTAGATCAATTCTCTACCTCAAATTAAACCGTTTATCAAAATACAACGATAAATTAAATCGATTTTTGAAAGATCAATACAATATTTTGATTAGGCCAAGGATCGTCACTGAATCTACCATTAGAGTTGTATCGCATTGTAACATCTCACAAGCTATTAACTGTTTTTACAAAGTTTCGTCCATATGCAACAAATTAACTATGATATCAAATATTGGGATGTGTGAGACATAATTGAACACGTATATATCAATAATTTGGCAAGTTGGCGGATTCATTGCTTGGTTTTCTGATCTATGTTCCCTCCAACATCTAACCAACCCCATTCATTGTGTGGGGAATTTGATTTAATGAACCAAACAATTTAATATCACATTGCCCATTTTCGGTTTTGATCCTCTAAATTATCAAAATTTGGTTGTAGTTTATTTTATCTTTGAATTTAGTCATATTTTAGCGGAGTATTGATCTAATGCCTATAATTGTAGACATGACATTAGATATTGCTGAGGTATCAGTGCACGTTACTGGTGTGGCTGATACCACGTTAATAATTTTGAAGAATATGACGGAGATTCTTCTTGTTTGTATTTTCTGCTTGCGATATCTTGGAATTTTTTTGATATTTTGGAACATTTTTAAAATTTTGTTAGAATTTTCAAAGTTGAATTTTGGAATTTCGACGGAAATTAAAATAATGAAGTCGATAACTATAATTATCCTTAATCCCCACAAAAATATATGTATCATCCCTCATTAGGAGAAACAATTATATGCCTCCCCCACTACCTCCAATTTTTGAACCAACAATATATTAGTTTTTTATTTTATTTTTTGAGTAGGGGAGGGGCAAATTAAATTTTTTGCGCCAAATAAAACTAGAATTCGAATCTGTCCAAAGTGAACATGATTTCTTATCCATCCCAACAAGGTTAAAGAGCTCATAATACATTAGTTTCTATGTTTGTTGTAGCCAGTGGCGGAGCCAGGGGTGCGTAGGGTGCAGCCGCACCCCAGCAAAAATGTTTATATATAAATATACAAGATCCAATGTAGTGTAGTGGTGAGTGACTCACATTGTTTCTCAAGTAACCCACATTTTTAACATTTTTTCGATTTTGCCCTACATTTTTTTATTCATTTTCAACTATTTTGGCCCGTGATTGTGAATTGTGATTGATTTTTGCTCCTATTTACGAGAATATCATTGTTAACTCATAATGGGTCAATAAATCAAACAAATAGTGCGTGTTTATTCAATAAAATTTTGTGGCGGAACTGGTGAAAGGTGTAACATAATTTGTTTTCCGCACACCAATTTATTTTTATGGCTCCATTCTTGACTGAGACTGTGGCTTTTTCGTTTGCTTGTCTTTCTGAAATTTGATATACTTGCCAAGTTGGCTTTTTTCTAGTAAATATACTTTATTTTTTCCAAAAAAAAAAAGAAAAGAAAGAATATTAGTTGGTTATCCATAATGGGCCACATTTATTAATATGTTCCCTTATAGTAATGCTTAAATTTTGCATTGGAAAAACCACCAAAATGCTCCAATTGGCAAATGGATCAATTATTGAGACATGATACATATAATATACAAATTTCACCCCAAAGCAAAGCTAAATGAGCTCTCTTATCCCTTTTTCCTGGAAATCAAGTAACCTTTTTATTTTAGTAATATGCTATTTTAATTTTTGGTAAGACATTTAATGTAATAATAATAAAAGTAACATGCTATTGATTCCATGACGACATCAAACTATAGAATTTAATCAATGAAAAAATCATCTAATAAACATAGCCCTGATAGAGTTTTGGTCCTCTGATTAATCACAATTTGATTTTAGTATAGTAAATTAATTTTTTGAACATATGGTACGATTTGTGCCTAGTTCTGATATTCTGCGTTAGATATTGCTGATATGTTTGATGTCATGAACATTTCATCAAAAATCAAATCAAAAATGGGCATAAATAAATAAATAAAATTTGGAAAGATAAATGACCAAGTGTCTATTTAGTCAAATTTAGGGATAATACATTAAAACTTCTCTACATTTTGGGTCCATTACAGTTCATTATCTAAAGTTTTAAAAAAACATTCTAGGTTAGTCTCCGACATTAAGTTGGTCGAGAGAATGCATGTTTCAAGAATATTTTTAAAACTTTATGGAATAAATATGTCTGGTTGTTCTTAATTCAATCCCTAATGTTTTAAAAATATTTCTGATTCAGTCCATCTTTTTATTCCTCACGGGGGACTTAATGTCCGTGACCGGATTGTGAACCTTTTTAAAACTTTAGGAGTTGAAAAATGAATAGACTCAAATTACAGGGACGTTTTTATGTATTTACCCTCAAATTTATAAGATCAATTTTTAAAAGTTCTGTGCATATTGATAACATATCTGGAATATTTTTTTATAAATATTTTATATGTATAGTTGCGATGCTTTAGGATAACAACAAATCCCACGTATGGCCACACTCTCTACTCTATTGATGTTATTATTACAAACTCTCACACACACAACAAACATCCACAAGAAACCTCACACTAGCACACTTCTTCCTTCCCAATTCCCACAATATTGTTGAAGAATCATCAGATAGTATATAATAAATAAATTATCGACGTCGAAAAAGCGTTGTATCAACAATAGTATCCATGGAAGTTGGCCTGAATCTCAAGGAAACTGAGCTGTGTCTCGGCCTGCCGGGCGGTGGTGGAGAGAGTGATCCCATAAATATTAATGGGAAAAGAGGGTTTTATGAAACTGTTGATCTGAAACTCGAACTACAGGCAAATGAATCAGATCTCAAGGAGAATTTGAAAAGTGCTGTAAAATTAGAGAAGGATATGCTTCCTTCTAAGGATCTGATCAAGCCACCAGCCAAGTAAGAGATAAAATTAAATACCCATGTATTATATTTTTAATATATACGTAAAATTTTATAGCAAATTTATGCATGATGGGAACTACACAGGACTCAAGTGGTGGGATGGCCACCGGTGCGATCCTTCCGCAAGAATATAATGGCTAATCAGAAGAGCAACAACGAGGAATCTTGTGAGAAGAAGGGGGCCGTGGCCAACGGCGGCGGTGCGGCGGCCTTTGTGAAGGTTTCGATGGACGGAGCGCCGTACCTCCGTAAAGTGGACTTGAAAATGTACGAAAGCTATCAAGAACTCTCCGATGCATTGGCCAAAATGTTCAGTTCCTTCACCATGGGTATGTCATATATCTACGACTACGTCTTTGGCGTAGTTCACCCGATGTAGCATAAAATTTGGTTATCATATAAAATTATTTGTGGGATATATACTTGATTTGAGTCGGGCAAGTAGCCCAAAATCTTTGTAAAAAATCACCTCAAAAGTTTCAACACCCCCAAAAAAATTGTTGTGGGCAATAGATGACCTAAAGACTAATAAATTAAATTACATAACGATATTTGGAAATTTATCAGTTTTTTTTTATAATATTGTGTATTGGGGTTGTTGTTAGTTATTATCAAAATTATATTTCTATTTGTTTTTCCTTCTGTAAATATTTAGACGTATTGGTTCAATGTTTCATAAAAACCCTTTTGAAAATATTAGTGAAAACATGTAACAAAATGTGTTTATAGATTGTTAATTTTGATTTATTTAGATAATCATGGGACTCAAGGAATGATAGATTTTATGAATGAGAGCAAATTGATGGATCTACTGAACAGCTCTGAATATGTTCCCTCATATGAAGATAAAGATGGGGACTGGATGCTCGTGGGTGATGTACCTTGGCAGTAAGCATGTTTATATATATATATATATATATATATATATATATATATATATATATATATATATCCCTCTAATTTTCATTATATCGTTTTAGCTCTCGTTTGAACAATAACATCTATTTTCTCTATAGTGTATTTTTATGTCAAATCACATTGGGAGGTAGCTGTAATTTTATATCCCTCTAGTTTTCATTATATCGTTTTAGCTCTCGTTTGAACAATAACATCTATTTTCTTGTATTTTTATGTCAAATCACATTGGAAGGTAGCTGTAATTTTATATATATATATATATATATATATATATATAATGTTCAAAATTGTAATATAATATAGTTTAATAATGTCTGCAGGATGTTTGTTGATTCATGCAAGCGCCTTCGTATCATGAAGGGATCAGAAGCCATTGGTCTTGGTATGCTAATATTATCTGCATAATCATATCATAAATCAAGAACATATATATATATATATATGAATTACAAAAATCATCCCTTTACATCCTAAATTAAATCAAAATTCACTATATAACCTATTTAAAAAACTCGAGTTTATATGACATACTCGAGTTTTTGCAAACGAGTGAATCATGTATAACAAGTCGAAGTAGATTTTAACTCAAAAGAACATTTGATCAGTATCATATATCTAACTAACCCGTTAGTTTAAGATCGTAACTTAAAGAAAGTATATTATTACATTATTATTATGTTCTGATTAAATTTTTTTGGGATTGAAATTCAGCACCAAGAGCCATGGAGAAATGCAAGAGCAGGTGCTAAAACAACTTGTGCCACATGATTTGATCGAGCTTATAAAGTTGGTTCACTATTGTTTTTGTTTTTATTTTTGGTCGTCAAACAAACTTGTACTTTATTGTAGTAAGTAGCTTTGAGAGAAATTGTGGAACCAACAAGAAACAAATGCACTGATATATTGTCTAGTTTGCTTTAATTTGATGTAAAGTCCTCATGAAGCGAATATCTTATTTGTTAATAATACATGAGGTTCCAACTCAAAATCAACTGACAATAAGTAGAGTAATTCATGTATCTTATAAAGAGCTAACATAATTTTTTAACTCACAATGTGTGAGACAATTCTCTATTTGCTATTTTTCGTTAAAATCATAATAGCACGAAATTTTTAATGTAAAATTAATGGTTTTTTTTAAAAACCTACAAGTATAAGCCACTCGAAGATGAAACAAAACAGTTGCATTTATGTTTAGGATTTAAAAACCAAAAAGAGTTGTCGTAATTAGAACCATATAATATTGTAAAAAGATGTGAGTATTTGTAAGATAATATTTTAATTAAAAATAAATAAATACGCAAAAAAATATTGATTCCGTTATCAGGGACACCAACTAGGCCATTATTGAAGGGAACAAGGCCACGTGAATGTTCATGTGGACTATTCCTTTTTGCAAAATTTTAATATTATTATTCATTTATTCTAATATTATAATTGCTTGATTTAAATTATTATTTATTTTAGATTATTCAAGATGTGATGGGGGATAGGGCCCCTTCGATGCGCTGTGATTTTGTCAAAAATAAGTATGGTATAACCAACTTGAGTTGACGTAGTTCGTATTCTTGAAGTGAATACATCGAAATATTAGAGCGAATTAGGTTTAAAAACCAAGTAAAAGACACTCGAATTAATCTTGTCTGAAACTAAATAAACAAGATAAAAATATTTAAACAATAACAAGAAAAGTAAATGCACATAGATTTATTTCTGGAAGGTTAGATTTATTTTTGGAAGGTCAAAGATGACAATCAATTTATATCTTCCCTTTTTGCATCGATTGGAATGATACACTAGAATATTTTGATTTATATAAGCTTTCGTTCAAACTCACTCCATCCGAGGCCACTCTTACGTTTGAAAATCCTAAAAACACTTCATCCACTGGGGTACTTTTACAGCTGAGAGCACAACTTGCATATTTTTTTACTATCTATATGCAAAGACTCGCAATCCGTGGACTCAACATGTCTTGCAACTGCAACAAATACTCTTATATTTCAACTCACTTATACAAAGATTAAGTATGTTGGGTTGGCAAAAATTATCACATAATTGATCTAATATAGCAAGATAAGATGTACTGGGCTTGTTCTTAATGAGCATATATATATTTGATGCTTTCCGGTTTGAATCTCCTTTGAAATATTTGGAATATGCTTGAATCACCTTATTTGTCTTCAAGGAGTTGTATTTATATACTCCAAGAATGATTTGAACCGTGAGAATGTGCAGCGGGGTGTCGAATGAGTTCTCGATCACTATTGAATTACACTAGGTCTGTGTTGAGTGATCTCTTGTTTGCCTTAGTGATTGATGAGATAAAAAAATACATACATAAATATCTTAGATCATCTTTTTGCTGATGATATTGTGTTAATCGATGAGGTTCGAGTATGGGTAAATGCTAAATTAGAGTTATATAGTGAGATCTTTGAACAAAGTATTTTAGATTAAGAATGTATAAAACAAAATATATGAGAGATATGGTTCGAAGTTATATACAAATATTAGAAGAAAACTGACACATATGAACAATCCGACTTGATTTTTTCTATGATTCACAACCTACTTCAATCCAAAAATGTTTGATTGTAAAAAATAATCTAATAATTGTTATATTAAATTTTTAACTTCATATATGCCAATTAACGTGATTATTATATTATACAGTAAAATATTTAATTTTGAATATGATAAGAATTGACCCGATACAACCACTGGTTGAACCAATGATCCACTAATCCACAACTTTGACCGAATCAATGTCCGTGCTCGTTTTCAAAACTATGATTTAAACTAGTTTAAACTGAAATTTACTCTAATAAATATAAAGAGACAAGAAAAAATAGTACACCCTTCATTTAATGATTCAAATGGAACCGCTGTCGGATATATGGAACCAACTTTCCAAAATTTTACATTGAAAATTGAAGGATAAAGATACCAACCCAGCTGAAAATAAAAAGCATAAGACAGTAAATGCAACATCTTTCCAGAATCAAAACCTTAAAACAAAAAAGAAGAAGCAAACATTCACAAAGATTGAAGGAAAATTGAGACCACATCTGAACCGATGCTAAGAAATAATATCAATTAACCACAGGACGACCGAAGCAAATGACATTTGATGGAGAAGAGTTTATTTAAGAGGAATAAACCTTGACGAGTGGGTGGCACCAATACCAGGTCTTCCGTGCTTCACTGGCTTGTACGAAATCCAGAATCTGCGAGATAGTGGCCAATCATTTCAGGCTTGATTTCAATGGGGTTGAAGGTCTTGCCATTGCACACTCCAAGGATACTTACGATCATCTCACGATGATCATGTTTCGCAGGTGGGTTCTCACTAGAGCCGGCTTCTCACCGGGCAGAGCCTCGCGTTTCTGAAATGTTTCATATTAAAAAATCAGATAATATAAATTATCTGGAAAATGCATAACGTTTCGCTGACTAAGGACTTTCTAATCATCATTTATGATATGTTGATCCTATAAAAGCCCAAGCAGAACTCACTGACCCAACTAAAAATACCAAAGGCTAATAGCAGGGTAATTAAGTGGGGCCTAATGTGTAGCTGGGAGAAAAAATGACTGGATCCCAAATACAGTGTGCACTCTAGGAATAAAACGAGACACCAAAAGTTCAAAACAAGGAATATAAGAAGGTAGGTTGATGTGATGCTCCTTACGTTTGAAAAACAAATTTCAAAGGTGGACCTAATGAAGTCTGTAAGCACGAGCGTGTGTGCCAAACCAGACTAGTAAATAATAAACGTCTGTGATTCACTTGCAAGAGAGAAGAATTAAGCTTGCATCTTTAACAGATTTGCATCGGTTGTCCAGATAAAATAACTTTTCTTGCCCCTGAGGATTTTCTGAGCATTCATAATATTTGAGCAAGAGCAGATTTTGCCACATATATTCATGCTATGTCTCTTCTGAGTAATAACATGTTCTTTGAGATGCTACTAGATAGACAGCCCGAAAGCACCACAAACTAAAGCACCATGAAACCAGTGTATATGTGAATTGAAATTGCTAGAAATCCCACATTGGTTTTATGAAAAATTTGAGGTTTGTTTATATTGATAAACAAAGCATTGGAGTGCAGTAATGTAGAAAAGAATGATGCCCCACGCGCGCCGTCCGCTAGGCTCGCCGCGCATGCGTGTCAGTGCCGCGAAGGCAGCCCTGTCTTTTTACTACTCGATTTTCAAGGAAGAAGTGTCTTTTCATAATCCTGACTTTTCGCATCCTGATTAATACTGAATTAGTCTGATTTAAATGTGAAGCATCCCGAAAATTGTTCACTCATATATTTCATACATTTGAGAGTACTACACACTACTAGTGTTCAAGTGAGTCTGCTCGGACTGCTTCATTCCGAGAAGAGGCGATTGGACGTTGTATCTTGGAACTCTCTTGTAGGCGGGCAAATTTGAGTTTACGTCCACACTCTTGCCATGGCCTCATCCTGTTCCAGTTTCCTGTCGTGCAGATTTCGAACAGTATTTACATACTACTGTTGTAAGTTTACAGTATATTTTTTATTTTGGATCATAATTGTAATCTGATTAAAATTTGGTTATCAGATAAATTGTGGGAATAACAATCGTAAACTCAAATCTGTTTTTGTTTCTGTTTTGGAACATAATAAGTTTTTCGAAGAAAAAACAATAATTGTCGAATTTTCAAACAATCACTGTTTGTGCACTATCAAAGATTTATAATGTTTGTTTTAAAACTAGTTTGATATTGTTTGTGTTGTGTCGTTTGTATTCTGTTTTTAGCTTATGGCTGACCAGATTCCAAACCGAGTTGCTGAGAATACTCAGATTCCAGTGATGAAAGCTAGCGGCGCTGAGGTCGTTATGCCAGTTCTGAGAAACCCAATGCCGTTCTCTCAATTTGAGAAACCGAAAAAGTTCAAAGGTTCCAACTTTAAGCGTTGACAGCAGAAGATGATATTCTTCTTGACCACCTTGAACTTGACTAGGTTTCTTAAAGAGGAGAAATCAGTGTAGGACAAAGATGATCTTCAATCCGCTGTACTAGTCGAATCATGGATGAGCACCGACTACCTCTGTCGTAACTATGTATTGAATTCTCTGGACAATGCACTTTTCAATGTGTATTCCCCCAACTGCGTAGGATCTTTGGGAATCGTTAGAAATGAAGTACAAAGTTGACGAAGCAGGCGCAAAGAAATTTGTAGCCGTTTGATTCCATGACTATCGAATGGTAGATGGCAAGAGCGTTGTTGAGCAATGCGAAGAGCTGCAGCTGATATATCATGAACTTCCTGCCGAAGGTATGAGGATAAATGATGCTCTCCAAGTGGCGATGATGATTGAAAAATTACCGCCATCTTGAAAGGACTTCAAGAGCTAAAGTACAAACGAAAGATGATGAGTCTCGAGGATCTTATCAGGAGGCTGCGCAAATCGAGCAAGACAACCGAAAAGTTGACAAGAAATCATTTGGAATGATTTCCAAGGCCAACATGGTTGAAGTTTGGGACAACTCCCATGGAAAAAACGCAAGCGTACTTTTGAACCCAAGGGAGATACTCAGACAATGAGATTCACCGGTGCCTGTTACTTGTGTGGTAAACCTAATCATAAGGTCAAGGACTGCACTCAACATCAAAACAATGAGGGTAAAAGGAAGATAGTCCCTTACAAAGGCAAAGGCAAAGGCAAGAGGCCTGCTCATGCCCACATTGTTGAGGACAACCTGAGCTCCGACATGGATGACATGCATCTAAATGCTATGGTGTCGGAGGAGAACTTTGTTGGAGGGAACTCCAAGGAATGGTGGGTGGATACTGGGGCTACTCTCCACATTTTCGCCAACAAATGGATGTTTAAGACATATGAACCGGTAAATGATGAGCACTGCCACATGGAAAATTCCGCAGTCTCAAAAGTGAAGGCAAAGGGACGATTGTGCTAAAGATGACTTCCGGCAAAGAATTGACTCTTACCGAGGTGCTCCACGTGCCAGAGATCCGAAATAATCTCATTTTCGGAGCAGTGCTGAACAAGAAAGGTTTTCGGCTCGTGTTTGAATCCGACAAAGTCATTCCGTCCAAGGGTGGTATGTTCGTAGGCAAAGGCTACTTGGCCAATAACCTCTCAAGATGATTGTAATGACTTTAGCTCCTAAGGCTAAGTCTAGTGTAGAGGTTGAGGTTGATGTTAATGCAGCATATGAGGCTAGCACAAGTAAAAATAATGTAATGAATGTTGTCAATGTGGCTAATAAAACTTTAAAGTTTGACTATTCTTGTGAGTCTTTACATTTGTGGCATGGTAGATTATGACATGTGAATTATAAGTCCTTACAAAGGCTAATGCCTCTTAATATATTACCTAAATTTAACATCAATCATAAACACAAGTGTGAGACTTGTGTAGAAACCAAATTAACCAAGTCTTCATTCCACTCAATTGAGCGAAGCACTGGACCGTTAAACTTGATCCATACGGATGTATGTGATCTAAAGTATGTACAATCTAGAGGCGGTAAAAATTATTCATAACCTTTATCGATGATTGTACAAGATATTGTTATGTCTACTTAATGAGAAGTAAAGACGAAGCAATTGATATGTTCATTCACTACAAGAATGAAGTGGAGAATCAAATTGATAAAAAGATTAAAATTCTTCGAAGTGATCGAGGCGGTGAATATGAGTCACCATTTGCACAACTATGTGCTGAGATTCATCAAACCACTGCTCCTTATTCTCCCGAGCAAAAACGGTATTGCTGAAAGGAAGAATAGAACGGTTAATGAAATGATGAATTCAATGCTCATAAGTTCCGACTTACCTCGAAATTTGTGGGGAGAAGCTCTGCTTTCGGCCAACTATGTGCTAAACAGAGTACTACATAAAAAGTTGGATAAAACGCCTTATGAATTGTGGAAAGGTCGCGCACCTAACTACAAGTTTTTAAGGGTTTGGGGATGTCTAGAAAAGGTACCAATTCCTCCTCCTAAACGGACTAGGATAGGACATAAGACAGTGGATTGTGTATTTATCGGATATGCGCAAGATAGTAGTGCCTATCAATCTCTGGTACACAAATCAGATAATGCAGAAATGCATGTAAATACTATCATTGAGGCTAGAGATGCATCATTCTTTGAGGAAATCTTTCCACACAAAACTCAGACAGTGACTGAAATCAATGTTGAGAGATATGTGGGGAATAGAGATTCGCAAGAGAATGTAGAATCACCTAAACGAAGAAAAAGAGCTAGAAAAGAGAAGTCTTTTGGCTCGGATTTCCTAACATATTTGTTGGAAAAGGATCCGGCTACTCTCAAGGAAGCAATATCCTCTCAAGACCCTGGTCTTCGGAAAGAAGCGGTGAATAGTGAGATAGAATCTATCTTACTTAATCATACTTGGGAACTAGTGGATCTTCTTGCAGGTTGTAAACCACTAGGCCACAAGTGGATCTTCAAGAGGAAGATGAAAGCTGATGGTACGGTAGATAAGTACAAGGCTAGACTTGTAGTCAAAGGCTACATACAAACTGAAGGTGTTGATTATTTCGACACATACACCCTTGTATCCAGGAAAATGTCGATAAGGTTAATATTTGCATTTGCTGCATTATATAACCTAGAGATCCATCAAATGGATGTAAAAACGGTTTTTCTAAACGGATAGTTAGAAAATGAGGTTTACATGGACCAGCATGAACGGTTTGTAGTTCCAGGTAAAGAAACAAAGGTGTGTAGACTTGTGAAATCCTTATATGGATTAAAACAAGCACCTAAACAATGGCACGAAAAATTGATATCGTCATGCTTTCAAATGGTTTGAAACAAACCAATGCGATAAATGTGTCTACATGAAAAGAGATAATAAAAACTATGTGATAATATGTCTCTACGTGGATGACATGATAATTGTTGGTAATAACATTAACATCAAAATTACCAAGAAAATGTTGTCGCAAAACTTTGAGATAAAACCTAGGTCTTACATATGTGATTCTTGGGATGAAGATCACCAAACATGCAGATGGATATTCTCTCTCCCAGAGTCATTATGTTGAGAAGATACTTGACAAGTTTGTCAAGGGAAATAATACCATCGCGAGAACACCTATGGAGGTGGTGTCAAATCTTTGCAAGAATCGTGGAGAAGGTGTGCGAAAACTTGAGTACTCTATGGTCATAGGTAGCCTCATGTACCTCATGGATTGCACTAAACCTGATATAGCTAACTCAGTCAACAGATTGAGCAGATATACGAGAATTCTAGTTATGAGCACTGAAAAGCAGTAGTTCGAGTTCTTAGATATCTAAGACACACTACTAATCAAGGACTACATTATACGAGATACCCAGCAATAATTGAAGGGTACTCGGATGCGAATTGGACATCGGACTCCAAGAATGTAAAGTCCACGAGTGGATATATCTTTATAATTGGAGGTGCAGATGTTTCATGGAAATCATGCAAACAGACGTGCATTGTTAGATCAACTATGGAACTGAGTTCATAGCTTTAGATCTTGCAGAAGAAGCTGATTGGCTTTGGAGTTCTTGGAGGACATTCCAATGTGGTCAAAACATGTACCACCCATTATCGTGCACTGTGATAGTCAGTCAGCTATGGGAGGAGCACATTGGAATGTTCTCCAAGAAACTCCAAAACGTGGTCAAAACATGTACCACCCATTATCGTGCACTGTGATAGTCAGTCAGCTATGGGAGGAGCACAAAACAATGTGTATAATGGGAAATCTAGACACATACACCGGAGACATAAATCCACGAGAAATCTACTGAAAATCGGTGTTAACTCTCTAGATTATGTGAAGTCTAAAGAAAACATTGCGGACCCATTTACAAAAGGTCTAACGAGAGACCGGGTAGAGATTTCATCGAGGGGAATGGGATTGAAGCCCATGAAATTCATTTCTAACCATGATGGCAACCCAACCTGAATTGTAAAGTCCAATTTGCAGGTTCAATGGGAAAATCGAATTGTGGTGGGGATCGAACAAAGCACTCGGGAAATTGAGTTTCTTAACTATTCCTGTGATGAAAGCGTGGTAAACCTGTATTTTGGGAAGGCTGAGCTTTTGCTCTTAATGATTCTTCTATCTTGAGATATTAAAGTGTGATATAACAGGACACTCTTTAGGAGAAATCACCTATATCGAATGTGAAGGGGCCGCTCTATGAGATGACCCGGTGACTAAATCTCTATAGCATTTGATGAAACATCCAAGGCAGTCCAGAGCAAAAATGGACAACAACGAAAGAACCAATAATAGCGTGGAGATAAATCTACGTGAGTATTGTTGTCTTGGTATACATAAAACGTCGAACAGTTCAAGGCATCACGTTCACTGATTGACAAGTATATTCGATGAAATTTCACTAAGGAATGTTCAAGGTTAAATACCACCTATCATCATAAAGTAAATTCTCGAAGTACTCTCATATCTACATTTTGGTGCATTGTGTAATCTCTTCACATTAGCATTCATGTGGGGGCTTGTAGGTGAAAGCCCAAGCCCAAGGTTTGGGATCAATGATAAGTGAATTGAAATTGCTAGAAATCCCACATTGATTTTATGAAACCTTTGCGGTTTGTTTATATTGAGAAACAAATCATTGCAGTGTAGTAATGTAGAAAAGAAGGGTGCCCCATGCGCGCCGTCCGTCCGTCCGTCCGTCCGGCCCGCTCGCCGCACCGCGCTGCTTCGCGCATGTCGCTGCAGCGAAGGCAGCCTTATCTTTTTACTACTCGAATTTCTAGGAAGAAGTGTATTTTCATATTCCTGATTTTTCATATCCCGATTAATACTAAATTAGTCTGATTTAAATGTGAGATTTAAATTGAATTAATCTGATTTAAGTGGAAGGCTTAAATATGTGATTAAGGTAGAGACTCATTAGTTACCCCACTAACCTTGCATTGATTTTTTTGACCTTTGAGACGTCTGCTGCAACAGCTATATAAGCTGCACCAGCTTTAGTTTTCAAGCATCCCAAAAATTGTTCACTCATATATTTCAGACATTTAAGAGTGCTACATACACTAGTGTTCAAGTGAGTCTGCTCGGACTGCTTCATTCCAAACAGAGGCGATTGGGCGTTGTACCTTGGAACTCTCTTGTCCAGGAGGCCAGAAGCTTGTATGCGGGAAAATTTGACGGGCACACGGCTTGCTGTGGCCTCCTCATGTTCCAGTTTTTTGTTATGCAGATTTCGAACATTATTTACATACTACTACAGTAAGTTAACTGTATATTTTTTTTAATATTTTGGATCAGAATTGTAATCTGATTAAAATTCGATTATCAGATAAATTGTGGGAATAACAACTAGGATAAGGGGGCAAAAGAAAAAACAAAATAGTTCAAATCTATAAAGCTCTAATGTAGAGTACTAATCACTTACAGCCTTGCGCAGCTTCTTGATCAAAGCCAAAGGTTTCCTCTTCAACCCCCTCTTAAACCTACAACATAGTTACATAAGTAAAAAAGTGTTTCCACCCAATGTGTATAAAACTGCAGGATAACAATCCATGCTATGTAGAACGGACAAACTCATGCATGAAACCATTAGTGTCATGCTTCCGAATAGTTGTTGTAAGTCAAGCCTACTTCAAATTCCAATTCTAGCATTCTGGAGAGGTCACGAACCACCCATGGTGGGGGTTTCAGTGCAGGCGGTGCCTTCGGAGGTGGGGTTGATGGTGGATTTGGACATGGTAGAGGGTTAGGTGTAGGGATGGCAACGGGGCGGGTTTGGGACGGGTTTGGCCAATCCCAGGACCCGCCCCGCTACACATAAAACCCATACCCACCCCGCCTCGCTTAGACCCGTCGGGTTCGCGGGTTTACCCGCCCCGCCCCGCAAGCAATTTTTTTTTATACAAAAAAAAAATTTGGTAGAAATTAATTTTGAAACACAAAAATTGAGTTTTGAGATTGAATTTAATGTTTTCCTCTAGTAAATATTTATAATAAGCATCGTAAAACTATCTTTAAACTAGCAAATATTTATTATTTAGTTTTTATTCCATTCAAAATGTTCAACTTCTTTACCATAAACACATGAATTTTGATATGAAATTAAACAATAACACATTATTGTACAATCAAAGAAGTGAAATGTATATTCAATATTAATTTTTTTTTAAAAAAAATTAAAAAATGCATAGCGGGGCGGGTGCGGGGCGGGTTCAGCCAATCCCAGGACCCGCCCCGCCCCGCTTCCAAACCCGGTTGAAACGGGTTTGGACCCGCCCCGGCGGGTCGGGTTCAATACGGGTCCGGGTTTGGACCCGCCCCATTGCCATCCCTAGTTAGGTGGATGTCTTGGTTTTGAGGTGGCGCTGGAAGAGGGATTGACAACGGGGGCGGTTAGGCAAAGGTGCTTGTGGTGGTCTCTGTCACTGTGGGGAGATAGGCGAGATTGATGCTTTGGGTGGTGCGATTGGACCCAACGGTTGACTCGGTGCTGTCGACGGCGATTTCGATGGGTGGATCAGCCTTGGTGGTGATTTGGATGGTGTTGATGGGTTCGGCGGTGATGCCTTGTCTTTTCCGCAGGGGCTCCTTGCGATGATATGGCAATTTCTTTTGTCTCGGCAGTGGTTGTGCAGCAACCCCGCCGCTCGGCATGAGGATGTTGTTAGGAATCCAACATGCATACAATGCAGCGGAATAAAATATTTGGATTCCATCCATGGACCTATACGGAGTATTCATATCGGGTGTCGAGAATTATACATTTGTAGCGTGTTTGATGCATATTCCTCCTCGAGTCAGGAGCAAAACTTTTCTAGTTTTGCCTCTACGGTATCCACACGATCAAATCGACTAAGGGATGTTGAAGAACAAGTTGCTAGACTTGATCTTCAACCGTGAAAGGGATGAGCCACACCAAACAAAGGTGATGGTTGCCTCCTCCGAACTCTTCGAACGGGCTTTAGGTTTAGGTTTAGGTTTTAGAAAAATCTTATATTTTCTGATGCCTCAACCTCACAACTCTGATATATTTGTATAGATATTAATAAAGCGGCGTATATTGATTAGGGTTTTTCCGAAAAACCCTTAGCTCATGCGCACTCTCTATATATATATCATTATATATATAATTATATGACTAGAACTCTTTCTAATCAACTTAATTCAACCAATGAATTTTATCTCCCTTTATCGATTAATCTTTTGTGCGATCCGTTAGGTTCTTGCAACGTTGGCAATGATATAAAATCTCATTCTATGTCACAAGCAAAGAGCGGTATCTAGCAACACATCAAAGCTACCCAAGTTACAAGAATGTCATTGACTCGACATAACCTATGGCTTGTGATAATATTCACCATGTAACTTAATCCCTTTGTCCTATTCGAGCATTGCCATGCATTTTAGTCTCACTTGATCAAGGCCCAAACAATTCTCGTGTTATATAGGAGGGACAAATCATATCTTGATCACTCAACATCCCTCTACATAATTCATGGTGTATCCAATGATTGTATTTATAGTTTACCCTGTTACAGGTAACGTTTAACAATATCAAGATACACAACTCCTTATGTTGGGATCTCTGGTGATCTCAAGTCGTAAGGATTACATACATTAATATCACTAAGAGAATTGCTTATGACATTCATATAACTATCCATGTAGCATTCTCATGGTGGATCTGTCCAGTACATTGTTCTCCAACATGTACCCGTATGCTGATTTGATATCTCATATCCATGAACAATTCATATATCAGTACATACTAGTCTCAATGCAGTATCATTATCATAATTCATGATATACTTGACTAGGGACAATCTTTAAGAATAATACAATATTATTCTCAAGACATTAATATATATATATATATATATATATATACATATTCATATTACATAGATATTTGAATAATATTAATAATGAATTGCCTTTAATAAAATCATATTACATTGTATGTCAAAATCAATCATCTAATGTGTTGTCTTAGGGCATATCCCAACAGATGTATGGGTAGAGTGCACGGGTTTGGGGAGTAACATGTGCATTCTTTTCTTTGCGGCTGGTTGGTCAGGATAGCTCCCACTTTTGCTTCGTGTGATATCCCCGAAATAATTAATTACAATTTGGGCATTAATTATGATTATGTGATTATTTATGGTGATAATTAATTTAATGTGTTGGAATTAATTATAATG
Organism: Haberlea rhodopensis; assembly: GCA_907163345.1. Lineage (NCBI taxonomy): Eukaryota > Viridiplantae > Streptophyta > Magnoliopsida > Lamiales > Gesneriaceae > Haberlea > Haberlea rhodopensis. The sequence continues at coordinate 80,072 of CAJQUN010001136.1, read as the reverse complement.
GCGAAATGCTTAGTCACATGGTGGGCGTGACCTGGTAATGCATTTCAGGGTGCATGATGTGTATGTTGGGAAATTGGGTGTTAACATGGTTTATTTGTGTGGGTTGTTAATTAATTGGAAAGCATGGATTTAATTGAGGTTTTGGTGCATTTTGGTAAACTGCTCTTAAAATATCATGTTGGGGTATTTTATACATCATGCTAAATTTTGGGGTACATGTTTTAATTATAAAACTTATACCCCACTAACCCCACTTTTTCTATCACTTTACCAATCCCCAAATCACTCTTCCAAAGCCTATCCCCTCACCATTTTCGAAATTGGCTTAAAAGAGGAGGAGAAATCTTTGCAAAAGCTTGGTTGGTGAGATTCTTGGGGAGATTTAGAGTCCATAAGAGGTATGGAACCCTCCTTGATGTTTTAATGGTGTTTGGTTTGGATTTGAAATGGTGTTTGTTGTTTTGAGATGGGTTTGTTTTGGGTTGGTATTATTTTTGGTTGGGTGTTGGATTTTTGGTAGTTTTGAGGTTTATTTTGAAGGTTTCTAGTGGTTGTATGTTGTTGGTTTGACGGTATGAGTGTTGGTATGTTTTGAGAAGTGTTTGAGGTGCATTAATGGTGATTTTTGGAGGTACAGACAGCGGCGATCGATCGCCCAAGAAATGGCGATCGATCGCACGCGGACAGTACGCGATTGCTGTGGCTGGCGATCGATCGCCATGATGGGGCGAGCGATCGATCGCCTCAAAAATGGCGATTGATCGCCTAGCGCCAGAAAGTGGCATTCTCGGCTGCTGGACCTCGCGATCGATCGGGGCTCCACAGCGATCGATCGCGAGATGCCAGAATGATATGTTTTGATTATTTTGTGGGATTTTTGGTATTGTACTATTATTTGGCTTCTAATATTGGTTTGTGTGATTGTGTAGAACCATCCCAGGTGGCGACACAGCCAAGGAAGTGAAGTCACACCAAATCCTACTTTTGGAAAGGTACGTAGAGAGACGTACGGGCACCCAAGGGTACATGTATCTTATATACTCACTTGAATATGCATTGTGGATGCAAGTATATATGGAATTGTGCATTGTGGATGCAAATACATGTTGAATTATGCATTATGATTTCATATGTATATGATGATTGTTTGGTGCACATCACATGAGTCATGGTTATATAGAGTGATGATTTTAATGCTTTGCCGCTGTCACTTGAAGCGATGATAGAATACTTGCCGCTGTCATAAAGTAGCGAGGAAAGAATATTTGCCGCCAAATATTGAAGCGAGGGTATTGCCGCATGTCGCATGTCGCATTTGCGCAAGGTTATTCAATGCCGCTAATATGTCGAAGCGAGGGGTATTAGTGCCGCTGTCTTGACAAGCGAGGTGCATTAAAATACACTATTATAACAGACTAGGGATTGGTGATTAGTGATAATGAAATGGTGTTATGTCATGACATGTGTAGAACCATTAAATAATCTATTGATTATACTCATGAGTTATGGTACAGGGACAACCAAAAAGAGAGCGTTTAAAATGCATGGGAAAAACAGGAAGTGTTTTATTACGGTTTATGCATTTACGCCTTATATTCATATTGTGTTGAATATGGATTATTATATTCTCATGTTTTTGGGGTTGTCCTTGTAGGTACATTTTGGCATGATAAAGGGGCTAAGGCGGGTTGAGGCGGTGAGCTCGTGAAGAACGCTTTTGATAAGGAAGGACAGGATTATTTTGTATACTGTCTACTCTAGGAGTAGTGTAAAGCTATAGTGAATAACATTCATTTGTTAGAGAATGTAATTAATCCATTTGAAAGTCCTTAACTTGGCATGTAATTCTTAAGGCTCAAAGTCTCAACACGAACTTTTATACTCTGAAATGTATGTTAGCTCTAATTATGCCTTTAATCCGCACTTAAGGGACTAGGGAACCCTCCTTGATGTTTTAATGATGTTTGGTTTGGATTTGAAATGGTGTTTGTTGTTTTGAGATGGGTTTGTTTTGGGTTGGTATTATTTTTGGTTGGGTGTTGGATTTTTGGTAGTTTTGAGGTGTCTTTTGAAGGTTTCTAGTGGTTGTATGTTGTTGGTTTGATGGTATGAGTGTTGGTATGCTTTGAGAAGTGTTTGAGGTGCATTAATGGTGATTTTTGGAGGTCAGACAGCGGCGATCGATCGCCCATGAAATGGCGATCGATCGCATGCGGGCAGTACGCGATTGATGTGGCTGGCGATCGATCGCCATGATGGGGCGATCGATCAGTGAGGCGAGCGATCGATCGCCTAAAAAATGGCGATCGATCGCCTAGCGCCAGAAAGTGGCATTCTCGGCTGCTGGACCTCGCGATCGATCGGGGCTCCACAGCGATCGATCGCGAGATGCCAGAATGATATGTTTTGATTATTTTGTGGGATTTTTGGTATTGAACTATTATTTGGTTTCTAATATTGGTTTGTGTGATTGTGTAGAACCATCCCAAGTGGCGACACAGCCAAGGAAGTGAAGTCACACCAAATCCTACTTTTGGAAAGGTACGTAGAGAGACGTACGGACACCCAAGGGTACATGTATCTTATATACTCACTTGAATATGCATTATGGATGCAAGTATATATGGAATTGTGCATTGTGGATGCAAATACATGTTGAATTATGCATTATGATTTCATATGTATATGATGATTGTTTGGTGCACATCTCATGAGTCATGGTTATATAGAGTGATGATTTTAATGCTTTGCCGCTGTCACTTGAAGCGATGATAGAATACTTGCCGCTGGCATATTGTAGCAAGGAAAGAATATTTGCCTCCAAATGTTGAAGCGATGGTATTGCATGTCGCATTTGCGCGAGGTTATTCAATGCCGCTAATATGTCGAAGCGAGGGGTATTAGTGCCGCTGTCATGACAAGCGAGGTGCATTAAAATACACTATTATAACAGACTAGGGATTTGTGATTGATGATAATGAAATGGTGTTATGTCATGACATGTGTAGAACCATTAAATAATCTATTGATTATACTCATGAGTTATGGTACAGGGACAACCAAAAAGGGAGAGTTTAAAATGCATGGGAAAAACAGGAAGTATTTTATTATGGTTTATGCATTTACGCCTTATATTCATATTGTGTTGAATATGGATTATTATATACTCGTGTTTTGGGGGTTGTCTTGTAGGTACATTTGGCATGATAAAGGGGCTAAGGCGGGTTGAGGCGGTGAGCTTGTGAAGAACGCTTTTGATAAGGAAGGACATGATTATTTTGTATAGTGTCTACTCTAGGAGTAGTGTAAAGCTATAGTGAATAACATTCATTTGTTAGAGAATGTAATTAATCCATTTGAAAGTCCTTAACTTGGCATGTAATTCTTAAGGCTCAAAGTCTCAACACGAACTTTTATACTCTGAAATGTATGTTAGCTCTAATTATGCCTTTAATCCGCACTTAAGAAACTAGGGTCCTTACACTTAGTATATATATCTTTTCTTATGTTACTATCCTTTTATGTATGCGTTACTTGATAGATGATCATTGTTGATGTGTCCCACGCCACGTCAGAGCACGTCAACAGCTCAATGAAAAGACCACTAAACTTGCAAGTGAACTAAAATGATTATACAAAACTGAAACTTGTTTAGTTAAAAGATCAAAATAAAAACTAAACCAAATCATAGGACTGGTTCTTTTTTGTTTTTTCTTCTTATTAGTACTAATAAATATTGAAAATTTTGTATGCATATAAGTTAATTTTTTAGTGGATGATAGTATTGATATAAGTAAAAAAAAATTAAAATTTATCTTTAAATAAAAAAAATTTAAAATTACCTTTTTGTAAGTTGTTCTTCCTAGTATCACAAATAATCACGTCTTTGATGAGTTTCACCTTCTTCTTTTTTTATCCAAGGTGACCGAAGTTTGTGGGTTTTCAAGCTTTGCATCATTCAACCACCAAAGAAATGCATTGTGAATCTTGGTCCATGCATCAACACACACGTATAAATACACATATATGTATGTGTGTGTTGATGCATTGACCGAGATCGACCCTCGATCCATACAAAATTTTTCTAACAAAATCAATATAGATCGTTAAATCTACCATGAGCGCAATGCACTCAGGAGAAGTGCTAAATACTTAGCATACCTTACGGGCACCAAGTCTCGTTTAAATATTCACAGAAGCTTATTTGATTTTAATTTTAAAATTTTAAAATAATTTTTTTTGATTAAACTAGACCATTTGATACGGCATTCATTTTCAATGCACAGAATAATATACGTAAATGAAAGAAATCCAACCGTCGATATACAACAAGTAAATCAATTAGAATTCAATAAGCTTACATGCTACATGCAAAAGATTTTGAAACACGTAAGGCAACTATCCCAACCTGTATTTTATTTCATCGGGAGATTTTTTAAAATATTTTATACAAGACTCGAACTTGATACATTTTTCCGAATGTGACACCATTAAAATAAGCTTGTAAGGTACCATTTGGTTTGAAGGATAGGATAAGTAATGTAAAGATTAAAAATTGTGAAATGATTGTAAAAATAATGTGTGATAAGTTATTTGGTGTTTGGTTTGAGGATAAGGTGGTTGATGAAATTTATTATTTGGTGTAATGTCTAAAATACCCTCAGTATTATATAATAATAATTTAATATTATTATTTTATTAATATCTTAATATTATTATTATTAATAATAATACATAATCATATAATAATTTAAAATAGTAAAATAATATAGATATATAACAAAAATAATTACATATGTATATATACATATATACATATGTATATAATAATAATAAGAATAATATATAGATTATAAGAATAATTAAATTATTAGAGAATAATATATATAATAATTGTAATATCTTTCTTGTAGATGTCTCTGTAGATCTATCTATATATATATCTATATATGTAATAGATAAATAATACCATTAATATCTCTATTTATTTATCTCTAATAAAATCATAATAATATCTATATCCTAATTCTTCTTATTCTTCTTCTCTCCTATCTTCTCCTCTCTATCCTCCTTCTCCTCTCCTCTATCTGTATCTGTCTCTATATGTAATATATCTACCATTAATATATCTATGTACAAAATAATAATCCTATCTCTATAATAATAATAATAAAATCATAATAATATTTCTAATAATCCTAATATAATATAATATATATATATATATATATATGTGTATATATATATGCATATATATATACATATATTTATATATATAATAATATTATTATTATTATTAACGATATTATTCATATAAAAATAATCTATATATAATAATCATAATATATATATATATTATAATGACAATCATATAATAATAATAATAATAATAATAATAATGAAATAATACAAATATAATATATAATAATAAAGTTGTATGAAATAAGTTGTACTTTTTGGCGGGAATTTCAATTTTTGTGATAGTAAAAAATGTGGGAAGGGTATATATGTCATTTTGTTGGAAAGTGGGATTAGAATGAGATAAAAATGGTAGGATTATTTTTTTTAAAACTTGAACCAAACATGGGATGGGAAAATTAATCCTAAGATTAATTTTCCCATTTAGGTTTAATTTTCTCATCCCACATACCAAACACACCCTAAGTGTATATCCCAACCTTTATTAAATACATCATATTTATAATCCTCACAAAGTCATGCAACGCAATCACAAGAAATCTTCTCATCTAAACATGGATCCACACACAACTCCAGACTCCGACTCTGTCAAAAAAAAAATTTTAAAAATTTTGATTTCCACTATTATGAACAGTTGATATAGTATCTAATAAGGGTTAAATCAATACTCGACTCAATATTCAACTTTTAAAAGTCTCTCTAAGAAAGAAAATGATATATACATAGGGAAAGTCCCGTGCAATGAAAAATACAAGCACGGCTTGAGAAGTGGTTTTTCTGTATTTTACCTAAAATAACAAAGAAATTATCTACTACATCCTACTAGTTCTGGGTTTGAATCTTATTAAAACAATGTCATATCGGAATTTTTTTTATATACGTGCATATTTTCTTTTTGTAATCCAATTTCATCTATTTATTGTTATCTATTTTTTATTTTCGAATAAATCTAGCTAGTTATTATGATTGATTGACACTATCATATAAGCTATGTTATACTGTTGATAACAAGTTTTCGATTTTCTATTTCAATCTATAATATAAAAAATATGTGTGCTCGAGAGTCCCTAATGATTAAATAAACTAAGATTTTACCATGAGTGTACTTTTAGAGAAACACTAAAGCAAACGTCGATGGGGTCGCTTCTGTAACTGGATAATTAGTACTTAAAATCGTCTTTTACCTTGGATGGTTTGATGCTTTGATGATCCCTACCTCATTGACCACACCTTCTGTACTTATTATGGTCTTCGTTGCTGCTCTTCGAAGTGTCAATCTCTCTTTGAAGTGTCAAAGACTTTTCTCGTCTTTCGAATGATTTGTTTGTATGGTTCTATAAATTTTAGTCAATCGTTAAAATGCATTTTGAATGGAAAAAAAAAAACATCTCTATTTCTTGTTTTTGGAAACTAAGTACTTTTGTTTCCAAATAGGTAGTTTACACCCAGTGACTTGAAAATAAACAATCTACCCCTTAAACTTTTCAAAATATACAGTTTATCCACCTGTGTTTTGAAAATATGCAGTTTATCATCTTGTGGTTTGTGAATAGGTTTTGCAAATCACATGTGGTAAACTGTCTATTTGCAAATCAAATGGTGTAAACTGTCAGTTTACAAACTGTAAGGTCCCAACTTCTAATCTCGTGAATAATGTATTTATGACTCTATTTTGTATGTAAAAGAAGTTTTCATTCCTTAACTCTCACTACTTCCGTATACATCATTCATGCTCCATAATTATGATGTGAGATTTTATAAGAATTTCGCCAGAGTATTCTCGTACTTTAGACATGCCGGGAAAACAACAATTTATAAATAAATCCACACGACAACAATAGAATCCCACTCAATAATTCCTCATCAATTTAACCCCAAACGTTCACCAAACTAAATTCATCTAGCTCATGTGATATAATCAATGGATAATGTCTCATATCTACCCAAAGTAAAAGCGCATGAATATTAAAACATATGGGAAAATTCGAGGCATTGCTACAAACCATATACATACCTATAACTACTCACAGGCGAGCAATATATAAATGGGTATGAATCTAAATGCATACATAACCATCATTATCATTAATATCGTACATCGTTTCCGAAAGCCGTACAATCTCACGAAAATCGAGCTTACTTTCTCAAATAGCATTGTACATGCTTTACGTGTTTCAATTGAAACAGTCACCCACATACGGTGAGCATACTCCAACAAAATTATCATAATCGCAATAATATACACAATTGAACAATTATAAATCAAATTAATGTACAAAATCGTAATGCAGCAGAATATAGTTATTGGAAATCTATAAGAGTACTTCATGTATCCTCTGAACCAATATAAGCTTCTCCTCTTTGTTCATGTTCCCACAATTCAAAAATCCACAATAATGGTATGATATTATTGCATTATTCTTGAATTATTTCATTGACAAATGATACATTAATTCTACGTCAACTCGTGACGTTCCATATCATTCTTTGACATTCTTATTGTTCGACGTCAACTCGTGACGTTCCATGTCAACCAGCAATTTATAAATAAATCCACATGACAACAATAGTATCCCACTCAACAATTCCTCATCAATTTAACCACAAACATTAACTAAACTAAATTCATCTAGCTAATGTCACATATCTCCCCAAAGTAAAAGCGCATGAATATTAAGACATAAGGGAAAATTCGAGGCATTGTTACAAACCATAAACATACCTTAAACTACTCACAGGCGAGCCGTATATAAATGAGTATAAATCTAAATGCATACATAACCATCGTTATCATTAATATCATACATCGTGTCCGAAAGCCATACAATCTTACGAAAATTGAGATTACTTCCTCAAATAGCTTTGTACTTGCTTTACGTGTTTCAATAGAAACAGCCACCCACATAGGATGGGCATGCTCCAACACAATTATCATAATCGCAATAATATACACAATTGAACAATTATAAATCAAAATAATGTAAAAAATCGTAATGCAGGAGAATAGAGTTATTGGAAATCCATAAGAGTACTTCATGTATCATCTGAACCAATATAAGCTTCCCCACTTTGTTCCTGCTCCCACAATTCAAAATCCAAAATAATAAAATCAACAATAATGGTATGGTATTATTGCATTATTCCTGAATTATTTCATTGACAAACGGAACATTAATTCTACGTCAACCCTTGATGTTCCATGTCATTCTGTGACATTCCAATAGTTCGACGTCAACCCATGAAGTTCCATGTCAACCAGTGGCATTTCAATAATCCGATGTCAACCCGTGACGTTCCAAGTCAACACGTGACATTCAAATAATCAAACATCAACCCGTGACGTTCCATGTCTACCCATGACATTCCAATGATACGACGTCAACCTGTGACGTTCCATGTCAACCCATGACATTCCAATAATCCGACGTCAACCCGTGACGTTCCATGTCAACCCGTGACATTTCAATAATCTGACGTCAGCCCGTGACGTTCCATACCGTCGGACATGAATCCAATTTTTCCATCCCACTTACTAACTGGAATCAAAGAATTAGTAGATCTGTTCCGACCAAAACAGGAATGGGCTAGCAAATACCACCATTTTTTGTATTGACGTCAACCCGTGACGTTCAATGTCAAGCCGTGACATTCCAATAATTCGACATCAACCCGTGACGTTCCATGTCTACCCGTGATTTCCAATAATTCGATTTCAACCCGTGACATTTCATGTCAACTCATGACATTCATAAGATACAACAATTCACAACAATTATTATCGCTCAATTAATAAAACAAAACAGAATATACATCTTTGCTCGTACATAATTACACATCTTAAAGTCGATAGCATGATTTAACTATCCTCAACAACCAGAGACTCGTGCGGAATCAATAGTGGATATCAATTCAATATTAATATTTTAACCATAATCCTCAATAATAACATCATTCATCATACAGGCGGGTTATGCCTCCTATAACACTCAGACAAGATTTATCGTACGTCGTATACTACTCAGATCATCCCATTTTATCTTGTATTCATTTGAGTTATCAATTAACTCGATCGAGTAATGCATATCTGTCTAAGGTTCAATTCATGCAACTTATTTCATTCTGCAATATTTCCTTAGCATGTAGAAATCATTATGAAAATCTATCATAAATCGCCACATCTCAACTTCCCAAGAAAAATAAAAAACTTCCAAACTTTTATGCCTCGTGATCGATCGCGAGATGCTAAATCTCGCACCAACTTTCAGGCATAAATCGAACCCAACACTGTTTGTAGCCCAAAAAAATCAATCGCGACACTGTTTGTAGCCCAAAAATCAATTTTAGTTCGGGCGATCGATCGTGGAACCCTGTAAATGCGAAAATTCACCATTTTCAAGCATAAATCGAACCCAACACCCACAACATTTCATTTTCATTCAACAATTCAATAATATGCACATTAAACACTATACTGTTTCATTATAACAACATAAACGCAAATTTCCCAAATCCCTACCACAAAATACATTCTACTATCACTATTTTCAACTCAAAACACAATTAAAAACCAAGTTTAAGGTGGGATTTAGCTTATCCAAGTTTACTCGATCATCATATCAAAACTCTATTGAATACATGCCTTGTTCTTCACCCAAAATGGAAGAAAGAGTTGACAAAAGGGGGAAGGAGGATGTTGTACGGATTTAGTAGGTGAAAATGGGGTATTGTGTGAAGAGAAAATATTTTTATTGTTTTCATTTTGCTTTAAATCCTTCAACTTTAATCCACATTACAATTTTACCCCAATTTCATAATTAGTGTCCAACTCCAATAATTACTTCTCAATTCATACTCATAATTAATTTCATAATTCACATGTTTCATTTCACCATTTATTATTTCAATAATTATGACTCAATCAAATTTTCAACCACACTCGATTTATCTCTAAACCGTGTCCAGGTGTAAAATGACACTCATTCATAATGACCTCTTAATCATCATATTCAACTCCATTTAATCAAGGTAATTAAATTTCAAGCATCACACAAATTACATAGATTAAAGTGCATATTAGTGATAGCACAGGTGGTAAATTGCCACTAACTCTCGATTTTGTGATCCCTTGACTAATCATAAGAATTAAGTACTATAATTTGTCTTGTAATTATACTGGAGTTTCCCTTTTTCTTCTTGCAAAGCTTGAATAGTATATTTTGATATTTGTTCTTTTCTCTAACATGTAAAATACATTTAACTAAAGAATCTCGATTTCCTTAGTATATTGGAGTATTTTATACATCATGCTAAATTTTGGGGTACATGTTTTAATTATAACACTTATACCGCCCTACCCCCACTTTTTCTATCAATTTACCAATCCTCAAATCACTCTTCCAAACCCTATCCCCTCACCATTTTTTAAATTGGCTTAAAAGATGAGGAGAAATCTTTGCAAAAGCTTGGTTGGTGAGATTCTTGGGGAGATTTAGAGTCCATAAGAGGTATGGAACCCTCCTTGATGTTTTAATGGTGTTTGGTTTGGATTTGAAATGGTGTTTGTTGTTTTGAGATTGGTTTGTTTTGGGTTGGTATTATTTTTGGTTGGGTGTTGGATTTTTGGTAGTTTTGAGGTGTATTTTGAAGGTTTCTAGTGGTTGTATGTTGTTGGTCTGATGGTATGAGTGTTGGTATGCTTTGAGAAGTGTTTGAGGTGCATTAATGGTGATTTTTCGAGGTAGTGACAGCGGCGATCGATCGCCCAAGAAATGGCGATCGATCGCATACGGGCAGTACGCGATTTATGTGGCTGGCGATCCATCGCCATGATGGGGCGATCGATCGGTGAGGCGAGCGATCGATCGCCTAAAAAATGGCGATCGATCGCCTAGCGCCAGAAAGTGGCATTCTCGACTGCTGGACCTGGCGATCGATCGGGGCTCCACAGCGATCGATCGCGAGATGCCAGAATGATATGTTTTGATTATTTTGTGGGATTTTTGGTATTGGACTATTATTTGGCTTCTAATATTGGTTTGTGTGATCGTGTAGAACCATCCCAGGTGACGACACAGCCAAGGAAGTGAAGTCACACCAAATCCTACTTTTGGAAAGGTACGTAGAGAGACGTACGGGCACCCAACGGTACATGTATCTTATATACTCACTTGAATATGCATTGTGGATGCAAGTATATATGGAATTGTGCATTGTGGATGCAAATACATGTTGAATTATGCATTATGATTTCATATGTATATGATGATTGTTTGGTGCACATCCCATGAGTCATGGTTATATAGAGTGATGATTTTAATGCTTTGCCGCTGTCACTTGAAGCGATGATAGAATACTTGCCGCTGTCATATTGTAGCGAGAAAAGAATATTTGCCGCCAAATGTTGAAGCGATGGTATTGCCGCATGTCGCATTTGCGCGAGGTTATTCAATGCCGCTAATATGTCGAAGCGAGGGGTATTAGTGCCGCTGTCATGACAAGAGAGGTGCATTAAAATACACTATTATAACAGACTAGGGATTGGTGATTGATGATAATGAAATGGTGTTATGTCATGACATGTGTAGAACCATTAAATAATCTATTGATTATACTCATGAGTTATGGTACAGGGACAACCAAAAAGGGAGCGTTTAAAATGCATGGGAAAAACAGGAAGTGTTTTATTACGGTTTATGCATTTACGCCTTATATTCATATTGTGTTGAATATGGATTATTATATACTCATGTTTTGGGGGTTGTCCTTGTAGGTACATTTTGGCATGATAAAGGGGCTAAGGCGGGTTGATGCGGTGAGCTCGTGAAGAACGCTTTTGATAAGGAAGGACATGATTATTTTGTATAGTGTCTACTCTAGGAGTAGTGTAAAGCTATAGTTAATAACATTCATTTGTTAGAGAATGTAATTAATCCATTTGAAAGTCCTTAACTTGACATGTAATTCTTAAGGCTCAAAGTCTCAACACGAACTTTTATACTCTGAAATGTATGTTAGCTCTAATTATGTCTTTAATCCGCACTTACGGGAATAGGGTCCTTACACTTAATATATATCTTTTCTTATGTTACTATCCTTTTATGTATGCGTTACTTGATAGATGATCATTGGTGATGTGTCCCACGCCACGTCAGAGCACGTCAACAGCTCAATGAAAAGACCACTAAACTTGCAAGTGAACTAAAATGATTATACAAAACTGAAACTTGTTTAGTTAAAAGATCAAAATAAAAACTAAACCAAATCATAGGACTGGTTCTTTTTTGTTTTTTCTTCTTATTAGTACTAATAAATATTGTAAAATATTGTATGCATATAAGTTAATTTTTTAGTGGATGATATTATTGATATAAGTAAAAAAAATTTAAAATTTATCTTTAAATAAAAAAAATTTAAAATTACCTTTTTTGTAAGTTGTTCTTCCTAGTATCACAAATAATCACGTCTTTGATGAGTTTCACCTTCTTCTTTTTTTATCCAAGGTGACCGAAGTTTGTGGGTTTTCAAGCTTTGCATCATTCAACCACCAAAGAAATGCATTGTGATCTTGGTCCATACATCAACACACACGTATAAATACACATATATGTATGTGTGTTGATGCATTGACCGAGATCGACCCTCGATCCATACAAAATTTTTCTAACAAAATCAATATAGATCGTTAAATCTACCATGAGCGCAATGCACTCAGGAGAAGTGCTAAATACTTAGCATACCTTACGGGCACCAAGTCTCGTTTAAATATTCACAGAAGCTTATTTGATTTTAATTTTAAAATTTTAAAATAATTTTTTTTGATTAAACTAGACCATTTGATACGGCATTCATTTTCAATGCACAGAATAATATACGTAAATGAAAGAAATCCAACCGTCGATATACAACAAGTAAATCAATTAGAATTCAATAAGCTTACATGCTACATGCAAAAGATTTTGAAACACGTAAGGCAACTATCCCAACCTGTATTTTATTTCATCGGGAGATTTTTTAAAATATTTTATACAAGACTCAAACTTGAGACATTTTTCCGAATGTGACACCATTAAAATAAGCTTGTAAGGTACCATTTGGTTTGAAGGATAGGATAAGTAATGTAAAGATTAAAAATTGTGAAATGATTGTAAAAATAATGTGTGATAAGTTATTTGGTGTTTGGTTTGAGGATAAGGTGGTTGATGAAATTTATTATTTGGTGTGTAATGTCTAAAATACCTCAGTATTATATAATAATAATTTAATATTATTATTTTATTAATATCTTAATATTATTATTATTAATAATAATACATAATAATCATATAATAATTTAAATAGTATATAATATATAGAGAGATAAAAATAATAGAGATAGATAAAAGAGATACATAGGAGAGAATAGAAGATGATCTAGAGGAGATATTTTTCTTAGAGAAGAAGACTCTTCCTTGATCCTTTCTTGAGGGAGAGAGTGAGAGAGAGAGAGAGAGATCTAGGAAGAAGAAATAATAAAATAAGATATTTTTCTCTCTCTAATAATCTATAATAGAGAGAAGAATTCTTATTCTTCTTCTATCTCTTTATCTTCTTAGAAGGATAATCTAGATATGTAAAAAAGAAGACCCTTAATATATATATGTACAAAATAATAATAATATATATATAATAATAATAAAATCATAATAATATTTATAATAATCATAATATAATATAATATAATATATATATATATGTGTATATATATATGCATATATATATACATATATTTATATATATAATATATATTATTATTATTAACGATATTATTCATATAAAAATAATCTATATATAATAATCATAATATATATATATATTATAATGACAATCATATAATAATAATAATAATAATATAATGAAATAATACAAATATAATATATAATAATAAAGTTGTATGAAATAAGTTGTACTTTTTGGCGGGAATTTCAATTTTTGTGATAGTAAAAAATGTGGGAAGGGTATATATGTCATTTTGTTGGAAAGTGTGATTAGAATGAGATAAAAATGGTAGGATTATTTTTTTTAAAACTTGAACCAAACATGGGATGGGAAAATTAATCCTAAGATTAATTTTCCCATTTAGGTTTAATTTTCCCATCCCACATACCAAACACACCCTAAGTGTATATCCCAACCTTTATTAAAGACATCATATTTATAATCCTCACAAAGTCATGCAACGCAATCACAAGAAATCTTCTCATCTAACATGGATCCACACACAACTCCAGACTCCGACTCTGTTAAAAAAAAATTTTAAAAATTTTGATTTCCACTATTATGAACAGTTGATATAGTATCTAATAAGGGTTAAATCAATACTCGACTCAATATTCAACTTTTAAAAGTCTCTCTAAGAAAGAAAATGATATATACATAGGGAAAGTCCCGTGCAATGAAAAATACAAGCACGGCTTGAGAAGTGGTTTTTCTGTATTTTACCTAAAATAACAAAGAAATTATCTACTACATCCTACTAGTTCTGGGTTTGAATCTTATTAAAACAATGTCATATCGGAATTTTTTTTATATACGTGCATATTTTCTTTTTGTAATCCAATTTCATCTATTTATTGTTATCTATTTTTTATTTTCGAATAAATCTAGCTAGTTATTATGATTGATTGACACTATCATATAAGCTATGTTATACTGTTGATAACAACCTTTCGATTTTCTATTTCAATCTATAACATAAAAAATGTGTGTGCTCGAGAGTCCCTAATGATTAAATATACTAAGATTTTACCATGATTGTACTTTTAGAGAAACACTAAAGCAAAAGTCTATGGGGTCGCTTCTGTAACTGGATAATTAGTACTTAAAACCGTCTTTTACCTTGGATGGTTTGATGCTTTGATGATCCCTACCTCATTGACCACACCTTCTGTACTTATTATGGTCTTCGTTCCTGCTCTTCGAGTGGATATTGACGGTATGCATGAACTTGTTTCTGGATATCTACTTTACTTAAACAATATTATCGGTTTGCACTTTTCCCCAATCTAGGAAGCTGTATCCGTTGATGAATGGTTATAACAACGGTGTTCCTTATGAACTAATTGTTCTACACTTCTTTCTTGGTGTACCTTGTTACATGGGTCGTAAGTGGGAGCTTAGTTTCTGTCCGGGAATGCGACCTTGGATTGTTGTTGCATATTTAACTCCTATTGCAGCCACTACCGTTATTTTCTTGATTTACCCAATTGGCCATTGAAGTTTTATGGCATGCTTCTAGGAATTACTGGTACTTTCAAGTAACCTTGCTCCACTTATTGTAGAATATGCAAATAAATGGAACAAAAACAAGTGAAAAGTGAGCATAAACCATAAGTTCAATATAAGAGCTCTTATATATCGATGCAGTCCCATAATAATCATGAATAAAATCCCTTAGCATGCCGACAATTTTCTATATTTCTGCAAAATCTCGTATAATTCAAATATAACTTTCACAATAGATTAAGAAAAATATGGATTGCTTTCGTACAGTGACTCGACTTCTTGTTATCGCCATATGAGTCTATCTGAGCTCCAAACTGCTCAACAAATAGATGCCATGTCGGAATCGCGGAGCTCTAGACTGATCATTCCCCGACTACGTATTTCGATTTGATCAACCATTATATTTGGCTGCTCATCTTCTGACTTCTTGATACATCTCATACTGCCCATTAGTATTTCTGGGCACTAGAAAATGCATATTGGACATCATTAAATAACAACAATCTCTCTTTGAAGTTTCAAAGACTTTTCTTGTATTTCGAAATGATTTGTTTGGATGGTTTTATAATTTTTAGTCAAGTCGTTAAAAAGCATTTTGAATGCAAACAAAAAAAAAAAAAACCATCTCTACTGCTGGCTTTTGGAAACGAAGTACTTTTGTTTCCAAATAGGTAGTGTAGGCAGTTTATCCACTTCTATTTTGAAAATAGGCAGTTTAACATCTTGGGGTTTATGAATAGGTTTTGCAAATCACTTGTGATTTAATCCACATGACAACAATAGATTCCCACTCAATGATTCCTCATAAATTTAACCCCAAACGTTCACTAAACTAAATTCATCTAACTCATGTGATATTCTCAATGCATAATGTCTATCTCCCCAAAGTAAAAGCGCATGAATATTAAAACATAAGGGAAAACTCGAGGCATTGCTACAAATCATATACATACCTTAAACTACTCACAGGCGAGCAATATATAAATGAGTATAGGGGTGCTTATCGGACCGGGTCGATCCGGACCCAGTCCGAAACCGGATCGGTTAGTCCGGTCCGAAACCGGAACCGGACTAACCGGTTCCGATCCACCCTGGAACCGGTATCAAACCGATCTGGGGCGGTTCCTTTAAGCCAAACCGGTAGCACCACCGATTTTGGTGCTACCGGTTTGGAACCGGTTAGATTTTACAAAAAAAAATAATAATAAAATAAAAAATGTTAAAATTGTATTCGGCATGGCAACGGCTATAAAGTTGTTGCCATGCTGAACGTTGGCAACGGCTCTTAGCCGTGAGCCGTTGCCAACGTTCCTTTTTATTTATTTATTTTAAAAAAAAAAAAATTTTGAAATCTTTAAATATGTGAATTTTTTTCATTCTTCTCCCCCACAATTCATTCTTCTCACAATTCATTCTTCTCACAATTCTATACTTCAATCTCATATTTTCCTCTCAATTGTGCTATCTACAATATATATATAATAATGGCATCTTCATCTAGCAGCGGCGTCGGTCGTAGCCGGGGTCGTAGTCGGGGTCTCGTCCCGGGTCGTCTATCACTGAGTTCATCTTCGGCAATGAATTTGCATGTACCAATACCTGAGTTAAATTAAAGTTATGATTTTTTGCTGACCTCAATGTTGGTGGTTCCTCTATGAATGTCGAACCGCAACAACCCGAACAACATGTCGAACCTCCTGCTGTCCAAGCCCAAGAGAGACAACAAGTGGAGTCATCCGGAGCCACTACAGCAGCGAGTAGACAACCGACTCGTGCCAAAAGAAGTAAGATATGTGATCACTTTGAACTCGCTTAAAAAGAAGGTACTAATGAATCTGTTGCAATATGTAAATTATGTAAAATGCAATATTCATATAAAGCTGGTGGTTCCAGTGGAGGCACTGGAACATTTAAAAAACACTTAGTAAAAAAACATAATTTTGATGAGACAACATTACAACCATTAGGCCGAGAAGCAACACAAGCACAAATTAATGTTCTCACTGGCACGAATTTTATTTTAACTTCTAAAATTAATCGTATGTCACTTGTTAGATATGTGATTAGATGTGAACTACCTTTTATACAAGCTGAACATGCTGGTTTTATTGAATTTACTTCGTCTATACAACCCATGTTCAAACATTTTTCCAGGCACACACTAAAATGAAATTGTATGGACGTATTTGTTGAATATAGAAATACATTGTTTCAACATCTTTCTAGTTTGCCTTGTAGTGTTAGCTTAACAACTTTTATTTGGACAAATGTAAATTCAGATTCATATCTTGTTGTCACTTGTCATTGGATTGATGATAATTGGTGCATGCAAAAATGGATTTTGTCTTTAGATGAGTTAGATTGTGCACATACTGGTTATGTAATTGCTAAATATGTATTCAACACTTGTAGACATTATGAAATTCAGGATAAGGTATTTTCGATCACATTAGATAATGCAGCGAATAACAATGCTGCGATGCGTGATTTAAAGACCTATCTGAAACCACTACTTGATGGTGTTTTTTTCATGTTAGATGTGCATGTCATGTGATTAATTTGGCTGTTAAAGTTGGTTATGAGGACAATCACTCAGCATGTATTGACAAAATGAAGTACTGCGCTAAATGGTTACGCACGAGCCGTGTAAAGCGCGATTGGAAACAATTATGTTTATTTAATGGTTTAAAGCATCTTCTTTTTCCATCACCAATAGAAACTAGGTGGAATTCGTTGTACAATATGTTGAATGATATGTTACCTTACAAAGATATTTTAACTCCATTTTATAATTCATATCAAATGCCTAATAGCGATGATAGTATTTATTTGACTAATGAGGATTGTGAATTTGTTGAAAATTGTGTATCATTGTTAGGTACTTTCAAAGAAGCGACGGAACGCTTCTCCGGTGTTACTTATCCAACTTCCGTTTATTTTCTTCCTTTAGTATTTAATATGTTTGATAAGTTTATAGAATTTAGAGATGACTATGACTTGCATGCTTTTATTAGTGCAATGGAAACTAAATTTATAAAATATTGGGAACAAATCCCACACGTGCACTGCATCGCAACATTGCTAGATCCTAGTCAATGTTTATCTTCATTTGAGATATTTTTTGAATATTATGCTAAATTTTTGGGGACGGTTGTTGACGATCAAGAGACGTCTACAATGGAATCTCTCCAAAATATGTTTCAGTTGTATTATAATCAACAGGCAAGTGAATCATCGCAACAAAGGCCTGCTGAAGAACAACCCCAAGCTCAAACTAAAGGTGTGGTCATCAATTTGCTTAGGATGCTGGGCAGGAAAAAACTTAAGGGAAAAGGACCTTCTACTAGCACGTCGATTGAGTTGCAAATTTATCTGAATTATCAATTTGTAACGGGAAACAACTTCGACGTGTTACAATGGTGGAAGTCAAATGCGGCAAAATTCCCTATCTTAGCCAAAATGGCTAGAGACGTGTATGTGGTACAAGCTTCAAGCGTCGCTTCTGAATCTGCATTCTCAACATGTGGCCGAATTATTGGAGAATACAGAAGTAGTCTCTCCGCTGATTCGTTATGCATGCTCGTGTTACTTAAAGATTGGTTTGAAGCAGAATGTAAGAATAGAAGAGATGGGGCGGTTGACGAATTTGTAAACCATTATGACGAGCAAGAAGAAGAGAACGCAAAAACAATATTTATCAATTATGAAGAGTGATAAACAACAATATTTTTTTATTTTGATTTTTTAATTGCCATCTCTTTACAATTATTTGTATGCATCTATATTATGAAATGAAGAAGAAATATATTGAATTTGTGATGAATATTGGGGAAACATTTACAACATTAAATAAAAAATAAATAAAAATTTTTGAAAAATTTAAAAAAAAAAATTAAAACGAACCCTACCGGATCGGCCCGGAACCGGTTGGAACCGGAACCGGGATCGATCCGGTTCCTCAACGGACCGGACCGGTTCCGTTCTTAACGGATCTGGAACCGGCCGATTCCGGATCGGACCATACCGGTCCAATCCGTTAAGCACCCCTAAATGAGTATGAATCTAAATGCATACATAACCATCGTTATCATTAATATCGTACATCGTTTCCGAAAGCCATACAATCTCACGAAAATCGAGCTTACTTCCTCAAATAGCATTGTACATGCTTTACGTGTTTCAATGGAAGCAGTCACTCATATAGGTGAGCATACTCCAACACAATTATCATAATCGCAATAATATACACAATTGAACAATTATAAATCAAATTAATGTACAAAATCGTAATGCAGCAGAATAGAGTTATTGGAAATCTATAAGAGTACTTCATGTATCCTCTAAACCAATATAAGCTTCTCATCTTTGTTCATGTTCCCACAATTCAAAAAAATCCACAATAATGGTATGATATTATTGAATTACCCTTGAATTATTTCAATGACAAATGATACATTAATTCTACATCAACCCGTGACGTTCCATGTCATTCTGTGACATTCTAATAGTTCGACATCAACCCGTGACATTCCATATCAACGGCAATTTATAAATAAATCCACATGACAACAATAGAATCCCACTCAACGATTCCTTTTCAATTTAACCATAAACATTCTCTAAACGAAATTCATCTAGCTAATGTCACATATCTCCCCAAAGTAAAAGCGCATGAATATTAAAACATAAGGGAAAATTCGAGGCATTGCTACAAACCATAAACATAGATTAACTACTCACAGGCGAGCAGTGTATAAATGAGTATGAATCTAAATGCATACATAACGATCGTTATCATTAATATTTTATATCGTTTCCGAAAGCCGTACAATCTCACGAAAATCGAACTTACTTCCTCAAATAGCGTTGTACCTGCTTTACGTGTTTCAATGGAAACAACCACCCACATAGGGTGAGCATACTCCAACACAATTGTCATAGTCGCAATAATATACACAATTGAACAATTATAAATCAAATTAATGTAAAAATTTGTAATGCAGCAGAATAGAGTTATTGGAAATCCATAAGAGTACTTCATGTAGCCTCCGAACCAATATATGCTTCTCCGCTTTGTTCATGTTCCCACAATTCAAAAATCCAAAATAATAAAATCCACAATAATGGTATAATATTATTGCATTATTCCCGAATTATTTCATTGGCAAACGTTACATTAATTCTACGTCAACCCGTGATGTTCCATGTCATTCTGTGACATCCAAATAGTTCGACGTCAACCCGTGAAGTTCCATGTCAACCCGTGACATTTCAGTAATCCGACGTCAACCCGTAACGTTCCAAGTCAACCCGTGACATTCAAATAATCAAACGTCAACCCGTGATGTTCCAATAATCTTATGTCAATTCGTGATATTCCATGTCAACCCGTGGCATTTCAATAATTCGACGTCGGCCCCTGACACTCCATACCGTTGAACATGAATCCAATTTTTCCATCTCTCTTACTAACTGGAATCAAAAACTTAGTAGATATGTTACGACCAAAATGGGAATGGGCTAGCAAATACCACCATTTTTGGTATTGACGTCAACCCGCGACGTTCAATGTCAACCCGTGACATTCCAATAATTCGACGTCAACCCGTGATGTTCCATATCTACCCGTGATATTCCAATAATTCGACGTCAACCCGTGACGTTCCATGTCAACTCGTGACATTTATAAGATACAACAATTATTATCATTCAATTAATAAAAAAAAACAGAATATACATCTTTGCTCGTACGTAATTACACATTTTAAAGTCGATAGCATGATTTAGCTATCCTCAACAATCGGAGACTCGTGCCGAATCTATATTGGATATCAATTCAAAATTAATATTTTAACCATAATCCTCAGCAATAACATCATTCGTCATATAAGTTGGTCATGCCTCCCATAACACTCAAACATGATTTATCGTACGTCGTATACTACTCAGACCACCCCATTTTATCTTGTATTCATTTAAGTTATCAATTAACTCGATCGAGTAATGCATATATTTTTAAGGTTCAATTCATGCAATTTATTTCATTCTGCAATATTCCTTAGCATGTAGAATATCACCACATCTCAACCTCCTAAGAAAAATCAAAAATTTCCAAACATTTATGCCTCGTGATCGATCACGAGATGCTAAAGTCCCGCACCAACTTTCAGCCTCCCTCGATCGACCGCGGACTTTCTCGCGATTGACCGCGACAGTGTTTGTCACCCAAAAATCAATTTAAGTTTGGGCGATCTATCGTGGAACCCTGTAAATGAGAAAATTCACCATTTTCAAGCATAAATCGAACCCAACACCCACAACATTTCATTTTTCATTCAACAATTCAACAATATGCACATTAAACACTCTATTATTTCATTATAACAACATAAACGCAAATCCTCAAATCCCTACCACAAAATCCATTCTACTATTACTATTTTCAACTCAAAACACAATTAAAAACCAAGTTTAAGGTGGGATTTAGCTTATCCAAGTTTACTTGATCATCATATCAAAACTCTATTGAATACATGCCTTGTTCTTTACCCAAAATCGAAGAAAGAATTGACAAAAGGGGATGGAGGATGTTGTAGGGATTTAGTAGGTGAAAATGGGGTATTGTGTGAAGAGAAAATGTTTTTATTGTTTTCATTTTGCTTTTAAATCCTTCAACTTTAATCCACATTACAATTTTACCCCAATTTCATAATTATTGTCCAACTCCAATAATTACTTCTCAATTCATACTCATAATTAATTTCATAATTCACATGTTTCATTTCAACCATTTATTATTTCAATAATTATGACTCAATCAAATTTTCAACCACACTCGATTTATCTCAAAACCATGTCCAGGTGTAAAATGACACTCATTCATAATGACCCCTTAATCATCATATGCAACTCCATTTAATCAAGGTAATTAAATTTCAGGCATCACACAAATTACAGAGAGTACACAAATTACAGAGAGTAAAGTGCATATTAGTGATTACACATGTGGTAAATTGCCATTAACTCTCGATTTCGTGATCCCTTGACTAATCATAAGAATTAAGTACTATAATTTGTCTTGTAATTATACTGGAGTTTCCCTTTTCTTCTTTTGACTCTTGATTTTTGCCACAAAAGTCCGAAAAATATACCAAATAAAGCTTTATTTAGCAAAGCTTCATAGTATATTTTGATATTTGTACTTTTCTCTAACATGTAAAATTCATTTAACTAAAGAATCTCGAGTTCCTTAGTATATTGGATTATGCGCTGTTTGTATTTATATTATATTTTGTCCATAGTAAATATTTATATAAAATATATCTTTTACATATTTTTGTTTTTTGTAATTAATTTGATGAATAGTTTTCATATTTTTAATTTTTTTTAGTAGATTTTGTTGTTGTTTTTGTGTTTTATATTTTGCGTACTTCAAATTCATCACAAAATCTTACTATATAATATATTTATTAAAACTTTCACTTTGTAAAAGCTTAAGATAATGATGACAGACTTATGGCATTGTGATAGTGGTTAATTTGTGTACCTTTTAATGAATCGAAAGGCATATATTCTTTGTTAACCTCCACAAGTAAAGTAAGATTCAACCTGTAAAAGTCGTTTCACTTGTTTCTGTAGATTTTGCTTGTAGTCGTTTTCAATTCAACACTTTACTTGTTTTTCCAACGAATTTCGTTAGAACATAAACTAACAACAACTAAACTTAATATAAGAAAACGTGTTTCTTTTAGGCCATCTCCAACCCATTCAATTTTAGTGTAAGTTTTACACCAAAATAGTGCAGTTTCTATATCAAATATAAAACTCATATACTCCAAATTTTACTTTAAAAAAAATATTTCTTACTATTCCTTTTTAATTTCATTTATAAAATTATTTTATTCAATTAATTATCTATTAGAAATTTATTAATATATTAAATTTATGTTTAAATAAATTATTTACATAATTAAATTTTAATTATTATATCTAAAATTTGTTGTGTTTAAATATCCGATTATTTGAATATTTAATTTTTTGGAAAACTTTACGAGTTTTATGTCATATAATTAAATCAATATTTTGTAAAAAATAATTAAATAAAAAAATAATTATAATAATGTAATAAATAATATTAAACATTTAAAATACAACAAATATATTAAACTAAATACTCCATCCATACAATTATTAACCATTCATTTAAACCAAAAAAATATTTTAAAAAAAACAATAGCTCAGCTACCATGCCACGAGCCAGACACGGCAATGTAGCCCTGAGAAAATGGTGCAGGGTTGGAGGTTGAATGGGACGCCAGTTTTGGCGTTTGGAGATGGTCTTTTGACCAACATTCTTTTTAATTATGCATTACATGATAGAAGACTATAAACTTTAATCCTTCCATTCTTCACCCAATAAATATTGCAACAATAATGAAAATATGTAAGGAATGTAAAGCAAGATATAACACAAACATATGACATAGGAGATAAAAAGAGATGGGGAGTTCTTACACATATCGGGTCTGGACCCCACAAATACATCAATACAAGAAAATGAACAAACCAATATGTCAACCAAGGTTAATCAAACAATGCTAAACTTATTTTTTTATGTTGCTTCATATGTGAGACTCAGTCACGGTGAAAAGAAGGAATTTTCCTAAACGAGAGTGTCACTTCACTCAATATCAACAAACAAAATCTCAAACCCCGAAAAATCATCAGAATCAAAATTGCACCAAAATTGCACCGCATAAGTCACCTCGAACTTTTCGGGCCGAACGAATAAAGTTCGATTCACGAACTAACAATTACCTTAAAAAACTAGAACTTTTAATCGAGATTGGAACTCAAGACTCATACAAAATGAAAATAAAGGATTTTGCAACTGAAAATACCCTGGCTTGGCTTAATTTGCAGCTTCAGAAAACAGTATATCATGTAAATATAGCATGGTGTTTTATACCATATTTTCTTTCTTATTAACTTGTGAGATCTCATGTAAATTTGAAGATAAATATATTGGAAATTCATAATGGCTTCACTTTCGAATCATAAAAATGAAAATGCCAATAATAAAAAGTGGGGATAAATAATTAACCAAGTACGAGATAATAATGTGTGCATACTATAAGACACATAAATCAAAAAATAAACCTTATGAATCATGATGTAACCACAACATGTGGATATGTATCTTGCAATAATGATCCGAGATCATTCGATTGGTAGAAAAGTTCGTCGAGTTCAGAGGAATGAAGCCTGGTCCGAGATCACTCGACTGAATGTATATATATGTGTGTGTGTGAATATATACGTAAAAGAATGGTCTCAAACCAGACAACATTCCCCTCAACATTTCATCACTTGACGAGAAGCAATTTAGTAGTGATGTGAAGATCGAAAAGAGGGTAGGGTGGATAGTTTGTCTATTGGATTGATTATATATATAACAGGCACAGACATATGTATGGGTAGGAAGTCTTTTGACAAGTTGTTACACCGTTCGTCTAACCTTATCATGCTTTTTCACACACGGTTTTATTGAGACAAGAGTTCGGAAGAACGACCATAAAATATAATCTCAACATGTTCAAATCAAAATGAAGAAAAATAAATCGAGTTTATTTTCATTACAAACACATCGAGCCCATCGTATAGTACTCATATACCAATATTTCTATCAGGAGCCTTCCTAAACGGACGATTTCCGAAAATAATATTCCACTCCATTCTGTGTCGAAAATAATATTCCACTCCATTCTGTGTCGATCCGTATTTAGTCTATAATCGACACTTAATCATATTAAGTTCCAAACCGTTAAATTCAAACTTTTTTGAATTTTACTAGTTTGTTCGGATAGATTATAGTGATAGAGAAAATATTTATTTAATCATATTGAGTTCCAAACCGCTAATTTTTTTAATATTTACGTTTACCTAGAGATCGTGTTTCGGTGATCATGTCATAAAAATTAATACTCGCAATCTTACATTGGTTACGAAAATTATAATGAGGTTGTTGGAGTTTGCCTGAGTTTCCATGCATATCTCCTGCAAGTGCAACCATCTTCATGGAAATACAAGACGCTGAAGACATCAAATATTCAAAAGTAAAGTAAAAATATATCCCAACATTTAAGAATAATGAAAATGGAACAGAGAGCAGAATCACTCTCTGAAAATTGGAGGTTGTAACCCCCACTGATCCAAATCAAAGACCATTCCATAGAACATAGACCGTTACATTGGAGCAAAGACCATTTACATGATAAACTGCATCATAAATATCTTTCAAAGCCCGTTCGAAGGCCGGAAAACTGAATAACCATTGATACCAATGGCGTGGTTTGGGAAATCCAGTATCTGATAAGGATTTCCATCAATTTCTCCATTGCTGATGCTTGAACAGGGCATATCACCGGATATTTGCCACTGATTTCGCATCAAACCATCAATATGCCCGTTTATGTATGGTTGTGGACCAGTATGGATCCATATATCCTGGATTGGATCAAAAGGGTTCCCGGTAAACGAACCATATCCACGCTGAAACCCATCATCAAGATAGCTTCGCGTTCTCTGAAACCTACACAAGCCCGATGATGGGACCTGGCTGCTTGACATGCCATGATGGTAGCTGGGGAAGCTAACTTGACGATTTATATTGTGAGGCCCATTTTTGAAACTCTGATAGCTCATCCCAATCCCATGATCATCATCAAGCAACTCATTTATGATATCTATGTGCGGGAACTCATCCACCGATACATGGTTTTGCCGACCAGATGTGGAGGCTGGAAGCTCGGACGGACGGTCTTGGGATCTCCTGCCCACTGAACTATACAAATCATGGCGTGGCAATTCATTAAGTAGTGGAGCATGATCCCCGGTTAAGTTCCTGCTGTTATCCATTTGAGGAGTTTCCGACCATGGTGGTCTATTCTGTAATATATCATGATGATTCACTGTTCCAAATGTATATCTTTGTCTGATTGAATTTGAATCCATTATATCAGAACTGTGAGGTAAAAATAATGGTGCATTTGTCACTGAACTTGCTGAATGATTCTGAGTGTATGCAGTTACATTTCCGGTAACTTGGCTACTGATAATTGCATTTCGATAGGATTGAGGAATGTAACTCTGGGTTGCAGATGTAGTAGCCTCTGGACCAAGCCTTCCAGTTGCACTAACAGAACGTGCCAATGTAGAAGTCGTTTGAACAACAGAAACCACTGAAACAGCAGGCCTAGGGGCAGGGAATATAGGAGCGCTCAAAGGTCTGGACATAACTGGCACTTGCGGCATTGAGGGCTTATCGGTTGCAACTGGCGCGTGCTGCAAAGGAGCTTTTTCGCTCACAACAGAAACTTGATTTCCCGATGGATTTTCAGCTTGCTTTGGAGTTGCAAATTTCTGAGTATCACTCTGTGACATGGTTGCATTTCCAGCTGAATTTGATACGTTAGTTGTTCGTCCCACTTGTTTTTCACTCTCCGAAGAAGGCTTTTTAGCCACAATAGGATCGGTCGTAACTTCCATCTTTGACTCCAAGTTTGAAGTAGCAATAGATGGAGTGCTTATGGAAAGGCTCCTGGGAGGTGACACGACATATGCTGTCCGATCATCATCAACTTCCACTCTACACGTGTTTTTGTCACCGAGATTGCTATTTACTTCCTCCTACAAAAGACAAAGGAACTAAGTAAGGCGTGAAGAGGCGCACACAGAATCCTATGGAAACCATATAAAAACCTAGCAGTCCTCAAAACATGTATAATTCACAATTCAACATTCCTGCGTTCTCAAACAAAAAAATCAAATTCATGAAGTAAAAAAACCACCTTCCCAACCTGTCGCCCAGCCAAGTTTACATGATCCGGCAATGATGGAACAGGAGCCCTAAAATTATATTTAAATGTCTTGGAACTTTGGGAAGCATCGTCCAACTGTACTCTATCTGGAACTCTCTCAGATGGTAGACTAAGTTCTTCATTAACAAAATGAGTTGTGTCTGGAGTAATCTTGCGTCGATGGTTCCTGGCACTGTGAAGTTGAAGTACACGTAACATTAACCAGAATATTAACTCAAAAAATCCTCAGTCGAGAATATAGGAATGTTACTTACCCAATTGAATTTTTTTGGATTTTATTATTGCGAGAATTGCCATTATGAGGCACACTAGTTACAATGGAAGGAACTGACTCGGTAGAACATGTTGATGAGCTATCATCCACCATAGATAGACTACTTCCTTCTATTCCATTCTGCACACGTGAAAGCCCACTATTCTCGCTGCTACTTCCTTCTGAGGGAGGATGCATCCCAGAAATATGGGCCTCCCAATTGACAGCACTCTCATCTATATCTGCTGAATCTGGTGGAAGTAATTCAGGAACACAATCGGCGGGATCAGACGCATCAGAAACAGCTTCCACTGCATCAAGTGTTTCGAGTATCATTTCTGACTCAGCATTTAAGATGTCCTTTTTGCCAAGAGTAGGATAATCTTCCTCACCCTTCTCTAGGGCATTAGATTCAGGCTTCTCGTCTCTTCCCTTGTCCTTCCCTTTGCGAGTGTTCCGTTTCTGTTTGCCCTGAAAATACAATTTTAGGAAATGTTTCATTTAAGTTAATGACATTTCAAACCCCTTTTCCCCTTGTCTATCAATAGAAGCAAAGAGGAAAAAGAAAAGAATGAGTAGGGGAAGACCCTTCCATTAAATCGCCAAAGGTACCATAGAGTACAAAAATGGAAGACATTGGGGAATTAAGACACAATCTCAACACAAAAGTCTGCCTTCTGAGGGCATCCTAAATTAATTGTGAAATGAGTGAATTGTTCTCATTTTAAGCATTCCAGCATCTGTAACCCAAAGTCGAAACACGTTTTTGACTTCCCAAGATATGAAGTGATCTTGACAAACCTGCTTTTTTTTAGATTTCTTTTCCTTATCCAGTGCTCCGCATTTCATTTTCTGCTCAATATCAGCAAGCCAAGCTGCTTCCTCTTCACGAATGAGCTCTTCTTGTCTCTTTAAAGAAACTGCCTCCTGGTATGCAACTTCAATTTTACTGGTATAAAATATAACTGAAGTCAAGAATTTGGAGTAGCATAATACTGATTAGCCAAAAATTGGGTGCAAAATGAAGAGGGAAGAAAACAAAGATGTTTCTTTCTGCATTTGGAAAAGAAAGTGAAAAGTAAAAATAACTTTTGAACCTTTTCTTCTCCCTCATTTGCTCACCAGAAGAGAGGATAATAATTAGAAGGCAACACTTGACAAAATATCAATCACCCAGAAGAATTTGCAGATCAAAGTGACTTATATTTTTAGGGTAAAGTGGCAAAATCAAGAAGACATCATGGGTGACCACAAAAAAAAGTGTCGACCAGAAAACAGGATTCGACATAGTTAATATTCCGTAAAACATATCCTATTATACTTCTCATATTCTTGGAATATACTACCCCACATCACAATTGACAACCATGGAAGTCAAAAGTAGTATACGCCAAAGACCAATGTTGATATAAAACAATTAGCAGTTAAAAGCAGTTCAAGGAAGGCTGCATTGTTGGCAATACAAAACCGACCAGCAATAGGAAATTGGCAATTAGAAATGAATATACCTAAAAATATGAGCCAACGCAAATATCTCAATAGTCCGACGTCCCAATTCAGTCAATCGCCTCTCGTCACGTTCAATAAAATCTTTGTTGAACTCCTCTCCAGCAGCCACATCCTAAAACAAGAATAGCAGAATTTTTCCAACTCAAAACCCGAACTTATCGTCTTTGTTCTTCAAATGACTGACATCCAAAAAAAATCAAAATATTGGTGAAATTCGGTTTGAGGTTGTTATATAATCGTAAGGCCGATATTCTCCAAGTCAAACCAAGATCTAGCCTCTGAAAACGTGGTATTATATTGTGGTGTATATATACCATTGAAGATATTCTCAGGAAACTGCTTTAGAGTATTGATTCAGGATCCTTTCAATCTGTTATCGAGGTCCTCATCAAACTGTCTTAAAGAATGAGCAATGACGAATTCGGGATAAAGTACATTAGTATCATGCAACTCACCTTTCGATTTTGAGGACCTTTCTCATCCTTTGAAGGCAAAGGTTCCATGGCAGCCCTCTCAAGTAGTGGCAACACATCATCCACCACTGCAAGCATTTCTTTCTCAATGTGAATAAAAGGAACTGGTGAATCTTCCCTTTCCAAGTGTTTTCCCTTGATTTTCTTCCCCTTGGTCTGACCTTTAAGAGCCTTCAGGCCACTGTACAATGAATCCATTACCAGGGTGGATGAGACTTCTTTTTCTATGAAGAAATGCTTCACGATTATTTTTAGTATTGCGTCTGTTTTTTCTTGAGACATGCAGCACCTGGAAGTTTGGTCCATACCCAACCAGAAAGCACGGAAGCTGAAAATTTATCACAGGTTGCATATAATGAATTTTGCCATTGTCCAATAGATTTGAGAACTAATAACTTTCAAATTTTAAAGTTTCAAAAAACCTACGCTGAATAATAAGGGTCAAGATGACAGAAGTACAACGTAAATCAACACAAAAAATATGCAATTGATTCCTGTAAGTTGTGTTCCACATGAAGGAATATAATTGTGCAATACAGGAAATTCTATAAGCTCTTCAAGCTAGCTTTCTTTACTAGTGTGATCTAGACTTGCTGTCAGTGTCGTGTTAGCTACAATAATTTATAAGAAGACATACAAATTTTGCAGATATAATTTTCGCCAAAATATATCTCTGGACTATCAGAAGTATCAGATTCATTTTAGTTAAGCATTCAAAATTATTTCATCAGTTTCCAATAAAGAAGTAAGAGATGGAAATAAATTAAAATCAGTAAACTGTTGGGAGTATCCGGGCTGGAAAGAAAATTTGATTTGAAAAAAAGGTAAAAAGTACCTAGACCATCTAGCTTTATCCTCTATTAGATTCACAAGCTTTCCCCGACATTCTTCCACAAAACGCCTGCAAATTGTTTCTACATTTGTCAAATATACACGAACAAGTTCCCTCCTATACTGACCGTCAAGGCAACGGAATGGACGCTCTGCTCTCTCCCTGTGAACCAACAGTGATTGTTCAAAATTGGTAAAAATAGATTAAAGAAGTAAAGCAAAATCGATGACACCTACAGAAACAACCCAAATAGTACTAAATGAAAATTTTAAGAAATCAGATCTTCCAAATGGGAGATCAAATTTGCAATAAACCCCATGAGATAATTCAATGATGTCTCTATTTTATTAATCACCATTTCATTCTCAAGAATCTGAAAAAAGTTCCTCCTAGATATCCAACTAACCTCCACATTAGGTCGCGATGAGCAGGGATTTGCTGAGATTTCGTAAAAACTCAATCTTGCAAGCAAATGTGAATATGAAAGAAGTTTATTTTTTTATCATAATTCATGTTATCATACATTGTTCTGATCTACCTCTACTATTCACGATTAAAAGATTTTATACATGATGCACTTAAATTTTACGTGGATACTCTGATTGAAAAGACAAAAAGTGCGCAACATATGCAGCACTTGCAAACTACATCAATGAGGCAGGTCTGTCAGCTTTCAACATATCTCCCTTTTTATAAGAAATGAAATTTATTAATAACTTTAAAATATACAGGTGAAGGATAAGATATCCTTCCCATAAATCTTACAAAAGAAAACACAATAGCAATCTAATTTTCATGCCTAACCTCGCAAGAATAGTCATTGAATTAGGGTAATATAGGTTGTTTATTTGATTAATATACAAATAAATGGAATTTCTATGAGATCTTTGTCCATATGCGCCCAAAGTGCAACAAAATGCGATGTTCTCCCATATCTGAGAAATATCGCCTTCTATTTCATCAAAAATCTGATCGTTTTTTTCTTCCGTAATTCAGCTCTCAACATAATCAAAGAACCACAATGTTAAATGAAAGCACAATCATTAAAAGATTACCTTATGACTTGGACTTGAGCTTTTATTACCAAAGTGTCAGCATCAATAAACCCATCCATGACCTTTGATAGCTCCATGAACTTCTTCCATCCCCAGTCATGCTCCTTCTTCCAGAAACGATGCAATGTATCTACGAGTTTTTCAAGGACATTTTACAGTAAGGTCACGTTGGGATTGAAAGGCAAACTAAAAAAAATAAGAGAAATAATTATATAACTACCAGAATATTTGGATTTTTTAGGATCTTTGTTCACCACAGCAATAGTGAATTGTGCAAAATGACTCCACCCTGTTCATATGGAGACACCACATTATTCGAACCCCATATTGATTAGGGAGACACATAACATCATCAAACATCATCCTACCTGGAAGAAGTTTGTCATGATTGGCCACACAAAGAAACAGAGAGAGGTGATTGCAGACATCACAGCCTTGAGGGTAAATCAAGATGTACCTTTCAAAAAAAATAGAAGATGTCTTGTTAGGATTAGATCTTCAAATTTAACTATTTCACTGAATGCTATATTTATATACATATGATATGCCACGTACATATAATACATACAAGAAAACCACAGCATTCAATGAAAAAATATGAAGAACATAAGACCATTTTTTTGGAATATATACTAGGGCGAAGTTTGAAACAAACAATCAACCATTATACAACAAGCATTACTGATAGTAAAAAGTAAAAACCAAACCAGGTCTCCTTTCTGTCGAGGCACTAACTGTGGTTAGGATTTTTTCATTCAACAGCTTGAACTTATATCTAAAAGACTTAAAAAATTTCAAGAAAGAGTTCAAAAGAAAAGAAAATAAACTTAAACACGTTACAAGCATTCTCCGCAACCAATTCTATGTAACAATCCATTAATATATAGAACCCTCTAACAAACAACTTATATTCGTCCCATCGCCAATCTAAAAATATTATGTAGATAAAAGCTACAAACAAAAAATTAATATTATTTGATACCGTAAGCAAGTATAATACAAACAATATGAGCTGTAATTATGAACAGAAATTAAGCACTTAGGCTATAATAATGACTTGTAATCTTTTTGTCTAGCCAGGCATAAGCATATGACAGTGGATCATACCATTTGTATCCCCCAACGTCAAATGCATTGCTCCGAAGCTCTCTTTTGTCTACTTGCGAAAACTTATCAATCTTCCATGTGTGTTTTCCATATAACTCAGAAGGTTTTGTTACTGAAAAATATCAAGAGTAAAATAAATACAATGATGAAGTATAACGGCAAATATTGGACAAGCCAATCATAAACACTGAGATATTTGTGAGAAGGTACATTTAAACATACAGAATAGAAATAAATAATCACATCTCATGCACTTCATAAGATACAAATTTTATAAACATAATTAAGTTCAGATTTAAATAGAAGGATAAAAACAAGGGCATACGACAGACACAGAGCATCACGTCGCTTATTCAACTGGTAGCCTGTTAACTTGCGAAAATTAATAGCCATGAGAAACATTAGTAGTAATTTAAACAGAATAAGTGGCATGCCTCCATCCTCATCGTCGCTATCCCAGTAAGGTGGTGAAGTAGATGGAGTTCCATTTTCAATATGCTCTGAAGACCTCCATTCTACCAATGCTTCCCCAGATTGACATAGCTGCTGTCCATTCGCAACCTCTTCCAATGATCTTCCTATTCCAAATTCCTCAGTTGCAACCCCAGCCATTTCCGACTCCTCAACTCTCACCACACTTATCCTGCTCCAACCTGATCCAACGCAAAGTAAACTTCGTATAAAATGCCTTACAAATTTAATAAGATATTTAACCTTATAAACATGCAAAAAAGTATCAAGCAGTTAATTATAAGGCAAAAACAGACCAAGCTCTGAACAAGATTTAAGTATTAATTATCTGAATATTTTGTAAAGTGTTGGATTAATATATAAAGCAAGTATATTTTATGGTAAAACAGTTCAAAAATCAATCCATTTAAGGCATAATACAAAATTTGAGAGCTCACAAATCGGAAAAAAAGCAAGCGCAACTGAACAAAATGAACACAAACTCCACCAAGTCCTATAATCGAAAACTCGCGAGAAAACAAGCAAATTTCCCTCAGCCAAATTCAAAATTGATCAAATCATTGAAAAAATAAATAAACTCAAACTCCGTTGATCAGAATAAATAGCAATCAAAGTCCTAAACATGATCGATAAAGTTTCATAAACTGTTCGACTTTCAAACTGTTGTCAAGTAAATCAAATTACAAACCCAAATCGAAATTTAAATTTTGAAAAAACCCAGAAAACCCAAAACATACACGTAAACCTAACTCAAAACCCAATAAAAATCGAAAAAAAATCAATACATTGATTGAATTTTATGCAATAAAACAGAAAAAAATATATTCAAATAGAGAGACATAATTAAACGGACCTTAAGCAAAAGGAATGAAGCTTTATTGGTGAAACTGAAAAATTAAGAATTAAGAAATACATACTTGCGATAGAGATTTGAGGAGTTGAAAAGGCAGTGTAGGTTAAGATCAGAGGCGGAGGCAATAATAAATAAAAAATGTGTGATATTTGTAGAATATTTACACCGATATCTTCTCGATACAAATACAGCAAATTTGGATAAAATCCTCAAATTAAGTTTGAATTTTGTATTTAGTCCCTTGTCAGCAAAAAATTTGTTTCAACTCCCTAATATATATTACTAATTTTTATCAATATTTTAAGTTGTTCTAAAGACACAAATATCATCTCTCTCATTTAAATTGCATATTTTATTTCTTCCAACACAGTCGGTTTTCATTTTCATCGTCATTTTTCTTGAAGTTCTGCAATGTCAAGAAAAAGAGTTGTTTTTTTATCCTAAGAAGTGGGATGCTTTATTGTACATGCATGGGCTTCAAGTGAGTCTTCATTTTCGTCGTCATTGTTTTTGCAAAGAAACCATTTTTTCTTGAAGATCTGCAATGCCAAGAATTTTCGAATTTTATGAAGGATGAGTGAATGATATAATGTATATTCATGTAAGAATCAGAAATGAAAACATTCTTTTGTATAGATTCAAGAATTAGCAATGATGAAAAGACGACTGGAAGATTGAATCGCGATACAAGTGTTTCTATATCTGCAATTAAGTAATTATTATTCATGTGAAGGAGTACAATACTGCAAACCTCACTATGATCAAATTTTCAAGATGACTGGAATATTGGATCGAGATACATATGTTTCTATTGATTTTCCTAGTGATTTTGCCTTTTAGTTGGTTTTTTATTGTGGTTTCTAGATTCAATCACAAGATTATTGTGTTTTTTGTGTAATATACCAGAGTTTGAAAGTGTGATGGTTTTGTTGAATTTGAAGCTTAACATATGAGTTTTTGATGTAATAAAACCAAGTCATGTTATCCACAAATTAAGATATTTAGTACCACAAACTAGCTTATATAATACCACAAATCACTATATTTAGTATCAAAAATTGTATAATTTATTACCACAGATTATGTTATATAGTACTACAAATTATAATATTCAGTACCACAAATCAGTTTATTTAGTACCTCATATTAGCTTATATAATACCACAAATGAGTACATTTGGTACCACAAATCAGTATATTTAGTATCACAAATTATGTTATTTAGTATCAAAAATATGTTATTTAATACCACATATTAACTTATATAGTACAAATATGTATATTTAGTACCACAAAATCAGTATATTTGGTACCACATAGTAGCTTATATAGTACGACAAATTATGTTATTTAGTACAAAAAATATGTTATTTAGTACCACAAATCATTATATTTAATATTACATATTAGTTTATATAGTACCACAAATCATTATATTTAATATTACATATTAGTTTATATAGTACCACAAATCAGTATATTTAGTACCACAAAGTAACTTATATAATACCACAAATTATGTTATTTAGGACCAAAAATATGTTATTTAGTACCACATATTAACTTATAGAGTACCACAAAGCAGTATATTTGGTACCACAATTCAGTATATTTAGTGTCACATAGTAGCTTATAAAGTATCACAAATTATGTTATTGAGTACCAAAAATATGTTATTTAGTACCACAAATCGGTATATTTACTAACACAATTATTAGTTTTTATAGTACCTGTGATGCCTGGAAATTAATTACCTTAATTAAATAGAATTATTGTGTTAATAAAGAGGTAATTATTAAAGTTTAGCAATAATTATGGAATAATTGTGGGAACTGTCACGCCCCCGGGCCTAGGCCCGCGCAAGCGCGACTGCACAATGGGCTCCTATAGCAACTATTCGTATCCGTCCTCCCTCTACGAAAATGGTTAACCCAAGTTGCTATAATAGTCCATTGTAAGCCTTTATAAACCACTTTATATTTTCATCCACAACCATTGAGGGACAAAAGTATTACAATCACCCTTCCTTTAGAACGCGACGTCCTCGTCGCGACCTAACTCATCGATCCACCGACATTGGGAATCTAGAGGTGGCTCCTACAGGTTCAAGACGTGGCTCCCATCATGTAGCACTTTGCCCCCGCAGGTTCAAGAGGTGGCCCCCGTCGTGTAGCACTTTGCCCCTTTAGGCTCAAAAGGTGGCTCCCGCGCACGTAGCACTTTGTCCCCACATAGCACTTATCTCCCGGTGTTTTCTGCTGGTTACCGGCTCTGATACCATGCTGTCACATCCTGGACCCAGGCTCGCGCAAGCGCGACTGCACAATGGGCTCCTATAGCAACTACTTCGTATTCGTCATCGCTCTACAAAAATGGTTAACCCAATTTGTTATAATATCACATTGTAAGCCTTTATAAGCCACTTTACATTTTCATCCACAACCAATGTGGGACAAGGGTATTACATTTTCATCCACAACCAAGCGCCTGTCAATCTGCCAAAAATTATAGTGGGCAGAGCCATAGGCGCTCGAGCGCGGATTTGTGGTACCGAATATACCGATCTGTGGTACTATATAAGATAATATGTGCTACTAAATATACCGATCTGTGGTACTAAATAACATATTTATTTGGTACTAAATAACATATTTATTTGGTACTAAATAACAATGTGGTACTCTATAAGTTACTGTGGTACTAAATATACTGATTTGTGCTAGCAAATATACTGATATGTGGTGCTATATAAGCTAAATGTGGTACTAAATATACTGATTTGTGGTACTAAATAAAATATATTTTTGGTACTAAATAATATAATTGGTTGTACTATATAAGCTACTGTATGGTACTAGATATACAGATTTGTGATACTATATATATTAAGTGGTGGTACTATATATACTAATTGGTAGTACTACTTAAGGTGACTTTTGGTACTATATAATCTAATTTGTGGTACTAAATAATCTAATTTGTGATACTATGTGACATAATTTGTGGTACTATATATACTAATTGGTGGTACTACTTAAGGTAATATTTTTGGTAATATATAATCTAATTTGGAGTACTAAATAATCTAATTTGTGGTACCATATAATCAAATATGTGGTATTATATATACTAATTAATGATATTATACTTTTTTTGAAATTACAAACCTAAGAACATGAAAAACATTACAAGAAAACTTCTGAAGAAGAGTCATTAGCGCATCTCGAGTACAATCTCAGAAATACATACCATTGAAATACAATCACTTCCTAATGAGAAATATAAATCAAAAAGGAAATTTTTAAGAACCTTTTCCCTGTCACTGAAATATATTATTTACAATTCAAAAGTTGACATAGAATTCCAAGCAATTGTAATCAAACAAAATAAAAACAGCAGTCAAACTTCTGTCACCACTACATCGCCTCCAAAATCCTATTTTGATCCCATTAATATCTCGACACAACCGCCACCGCAAGCTGTAATTTAACCCATGAACACCATCTCACCATAGTCCCAACAATTCAACAATATATCTATTCAAATAACTATACTCACCAGCAAATAAAAAAATAACGACCTGGCGGAAAAATCAAAACCATGAATTTTGGGAATTGATCGAGGAAAGATGAGGAAGAAATATGTTTTGGAAATTAATCGATGAAAAAGGAGAAAGAAAAATGTGTTGTAAGTGGTAAATTTGATAATTTATTTAACTAGGGAGCTTAGAATAAGTTTTTTAACAAATAAGGAGTATAGATATTAAAAGTTTTGGCTAAGGACTGACTTCTAAACAAACAATGGCTTTAGGTATTTATAGGCAAGTCTCCCATACAAATATGCGATTTTATTTTTATTTTTCATTTTCTAGTTATAATCTTGATCTTAGAGTGGAGGTGGCAAATGAACCGGCCGGCCGTGGCCCGACAAGTCCAGTCCAACGCGGACAAGGCCCATTTTGTCACAATGACGTTGTTCTTTCCAAAACTTCACTGCCTAATGCCACCATCACTACCATCGTGATCATGGCCGGTGGACGCCATGGCTGAATCCACTGATCCAAGGAAAAAATAGACATACTCTGCAAATCAGAACAAGAAGATTTTGAAATGTGCTTCACTTATGTTTCCCTTATTCCCATTGAACAATTTTTGGACTTTTCTTGCTGTTTTTTATGGGAATTTTGTGCTTCAATTATCATTGAATTGCTATTTCAATTCTTGTTCATATTATCTGTTTGTCAAAATATTTCTTAACTTAAACTATTATTTAAGTGATTTTTAGTTAAATTTGGAGAGCTTTAAACTATTATAATTTTAGATATAAACACACAGAGAAAGTTGAATAAGTAAAATGTTTATTATATGAACACAAAATTGGTATATTGGGTGGCACATGAATTATGAAACGATATTAAGTGTACTAAGAAGTGCGTTTTGATAAGTGCACCCAACCGCCTTAGTCTATCGGTGCATGTACTTAAATGCACCGATAGACTCAGGTACTGTCTTTTAATCAAAAGCATAGTCTATCGATGCATATAAATTACATGCACTGTCTAAGTATATCGGTGCATGTAAATTACATGCACCGATAGACACATGTACTGTCTTTAATAAAAAACATAGATACATGCACCAATGTTTCTGTTGGGTTTTAGGAACCTGGATAATCTCGGTTTTGATGTTAACAAAACTTGTTATTGTGTTGCTAACATAATTCATCAAGTGTGTAGTTCATAGATCATGATTTGAAGCTTGGTGAATTACAAAGAAAGGGTTTGAATATATCAAGCTGGACCAAGACTGAAAATACCAAGATTGATCTGTCCAGAAGACTGATCTAGACCAGACTGATCTGTCCAGAAGACTGATCCGGCCAGACTGATCTGTCCAGAAGACTGATCCGGCCAGACTGATCTGTCCAGAAGCCTAATCTAGACCAAGAATGATCTGTCCAGAAGACTGATCCGGCCAGACAGATCTGTCCAGAAGACTGATCCGGCCAGTCTGATCTATACAAGACTGATCCGGCCAGTCCAGTCTGAATACAAGTACAAGACTGATCCGGTCCGAAATACAAAGAGCCCAAAACCAAAATATGATCGTTGCAAGCTCGGGAATGATGCAGAACCTTTTCCAACGGGCATAATCTTGTGTATAACGTATATATCATTATTTGGGGATATATATACAAGTCTTGGAAGCTCAAATAAAGTGATTGAAGATCAATCCAAGCAAGATAAAAGCAAACCCACTTGGGATTCAAAATGGGCAGCTTACAAGAAGAGAACATCTTGAAAGAGAGCAAACCCAGATTTTAGGCACCACTTACCTTTCTATATCAGATCAATTGAGAGATCATTTGTGCCATATATATTCACTCTATTCATTGTATTTGAGAGCTTAATAGATGAGTGAATATCATTGTAACGGTTGATGATTTATCACAACCGATGAGAGGTCTTTGTATGTGAGACATTAAAGAACATACATAGTTGAGTTGCTAGGAGTTCTAGTTGGATGGGGAATGTCCAACTGGATCGGGTTTGTACAAAGAGTTGTATAAATCAAAGTCTTCTAGTGGATCCTTCCATAAGGTGGAAGAAGGGGAGACGTAGAAGGATTATACCACATTCGAACTTCCATAAACAAATGCTTGTTTATTTACTTTACTTGCATATCTTTAAAATGTCTTTCAAATGGTTAATCGGTTATAGAGCAGGTTATTTCGAGTGTCTTCCGCTCGATTTTGTAACCAAACTCGATATAATCTCTCGATGCAATTATTTCAAGAACACGAGCTATTGAAACTCAAGTTGGTTGAACTCGGGTGTGGACTGGCCACCCACCCCGATCGATCCTGACAAGTGGTACCAGAGCAGGTTGTTCTTGGAAAGCATTTTAACCGATTTTTTTAGCAGATATCTTTTAAAATCATTTTCAAAATTTTCTCATGAGCATGAAATATTTTCATAGAATATTTTTCAAAATTTGGTGTATGAAAATTGTTAGCATAAAAATCAATTTCATTGTATTTATTTTGCACGAAAATAATTTTAAAATCTATTTTAAAGGTTTAATTTTCGTTCAATCTATTCTTGACTCGTTTTTAAGTTTGAAATTGTTATTTTTAGATTTGTTTTAACAATTTTCGAAGTATTTCAGCTTTTCTGGTAGCCTGCAGCGACTTTGGGAAATATGACATAACTTCTTGCTCAGATGTCCAAATAACGAACCGCTTTTTGAGTTGCAAACTAGACCCGTAGAGGATCGTAGCGGTATAGGTCTTGCAGCGTGATTATGCACTAGGAAATGCAGTTTATTCTACAAAGATGAGCCATGTGTGCGGCACGAGAATTGATGAATGGACATTGTTGGAGTTTTGTGAAAAAAATCACGGTTGTTGTGCTAGCTATAAAAAGAGGTTATTTTTGTTCAAATTTATCTGTGCACTGCACAATTTTTGTTTAAAAAATATTTGAAATTGATCCCTCTCATCTCTCCTTATTTGCCATTTTAATTTATTCAAATTTTAATGGGGAGAATTAATTCAATCTTTGAGGGGAGAAAATTTTATTTGTCTTCCTTTTTTTATTCACACAAAAAGGGGGAGAAATATGTTGTTTTAAAACTATAATTTCTTGTTACGCAACATTATGCTTTAATGTTCATATTTTTATCCGAGTTTTGTGATCATCAAAAAGGGGGAGATTGTTGGGTTTTAGAAACCCGAATAATCTTGGTTTTGATGTTAACAAAACTTGTTATTGTGTTGCTAACATAATTCATCAAGTTTGCAGTTCATAGATCATGATTAGAAGCTTGATGAATTGCAAAGAAAGGGTTTGAATATATCAAGCTCAAGACTGAAAATACCAAGACTGATCTGTCCAGAAGACTGATCTAGACCCAGACTGATCTGTCAAGAAGAATGATCTGCCCAGACTGATCTGTCCAGGAGACTAATCTAGACCAAGAATGATCTGTCCAGAAGACTGATCCGGCCAGACAGATCTGTCCAGAAGACTGATCCGGCCAGTCTGATCTGTACAAGACTGATCCGGCCAGTCCAGTCCGAATACAAGTACAAGAATGATCCGGTCAGAAATACAAAGAGCTCAGAAACCAGAATATGACAGTTGCAAGCTCGGGAATGATTTAGAACCTTTTTCCAACGGGCGTATTCTTGTGTCTAACGTATATATCATTGTTTGAAGCTATATATACAAGTCTTGGAAGCTCAAATAAAGTGATTGAAGATCAATCCAAGCAAGATAAAAGCAAACCCACTTGGGATTCAAAATGGACAGCTTACAAGAAGAGAACAGCTTGAAAGAGAGCAAGTCCATATTTTAGGCACCACTTACCTTTCTATATCAGATCCATTGAGAGATCATTTGTGTCATATATATTCACTGTATTCATTGTATTTGAGAGCTTAATAGATGAGTGAATATCATTGTAACGGTTGATGATTTATCACAACCGATGAGAGGTCTTTGTATGTGAGACATTAAAGAACATACATAGTTGAGTTGATAGGAGTTCTAGTTGGATGGGGAATGTCCAACTGGATCGGGTTTGTACAAAGAGTTGTATAAATCAAAGTCTTCTAGTGGCTCCTTCCATGAGGTGGAAGAAGGCGAGACGTAGAAGGATTATACCACTTTCGAGCTTCCATAAACAAATGCTTGTTTATTTACTTTACTTGCATAACTTTAAAATGTCTTTCCAATGGTTAATCGATTATAGAGCAGGTTATTTCGAGTGTCTTCCGCTCGGTTTTGTAACCGAACTC
The DNA here is from genome assembly GCA_907163345.1 of Haberlea rhodopensis. Lineage (NCBI taxonomy): Eukaryota > Viridiplantae > Streptophyta > Magnoliopsida > Lamiales > Gesneriaceae > Haberlea > Haberlea rhodopensis. Next base: position 38,381 of record CAJQUN010001136.1, on the reverse strand, counting down.
GATATAATCTATCGGTACAATTATTTCAAGAACATGAGCTATTGAAGCTCAAGTTGGTTGAACTCGAGTGTGGACTGGCTACCAACCCCTATCGATCCTGACTGTTTCAACTTGTTCATGGGATGTAAGTGCATCATTCTTCTCATTTTCAGTATATGAGTCATATATTTAACACAAATGCATCACCATGTTAAAATTAAGTGTAAAATTTTCACTCAAAAAATTCATGGAACATCTCAAATACACTTTAGTTTTGAGTTTCACATTCAAAATCTACAAAAAATAATTTCTCATTGAAGCAGTTTTGCCAATTTCTTGCGAAGAATTGTTTTACACCTTAATATAAAAAGTGTTTTTCCATCTTTCATATTGAATTATGGAATGAAATTAAGCATATAGAGAAGTGTATTTTTATAAGTGCACCCATTGAGTCTAGCGGTGCATGTAACCAACATGCACCGCCAGATTCAAGCTGTGCACATAGCAGGCTCATGATGTGATTTCCAATATGAAATATATAAACTGAGAATTTCAAACATCATGCCACTACATTAACAAACAGATGCATACATCAAATTCCTGGCAGTATATCAGTGTGAGTAACACCATATTATCTTCCCAAATCAACGTTGAAGAAATATCACTCAGAAACAAGAAAGCAACACCTAGCGGTGCATGTAAATTACATGCATCGATAGACTCAGGTACTGTCTTTAACCAAAAACATAGATACATGCACCAATGATTTCAATATCATTACATTCTCAAAATTTTCATTCAAACAATTGATCGAAAATCTCAAATATATTGGAGTTTTGTGTTTCACATTAAAAATCTACATAGTCATTACAATTAATTTAAATTTATAAGAAATATAAAACCAAATCACAATCAAGAAATTGAAGAAGGAGAAGATGATTTTGCGATAACCATACACCATCCATCAACTATAATAACCCCTCAAAAAATACAACCTCAATAATCCTCAAACACAATCGATAATCATGAACATCGAGCGTCTTTGCCAGATTCTCTGCTCTTCCGCCCATCTCGCCGCTTCCAACGCCGCTGGAACCACCTTCTATGCAGAAAACAGACTATTTTGAATAGTTGCAGGAAACGAAAATTGATTTGTGCCTCCTTTACATTTAATTCTTTATTGCTTAATTTCATTCCATTAAGCACAAATTTTCCAACAATTTTCGTTCTCTTTCTATTGGTTGCGATGCTTTTATGATCAACTCAATCAAATTTTGATCTCCGTAATTACTGGGTTATCTGGTATTATTTAATTTGATTTTATTTGTATGACGCATCATAGAAGAGGGAAGTAATATGGGATAAGTGTTAACTTGTCAGGCTTTTTTTAAAAAAAAAAAAATTATTCAATGATACTCGAAAATTTAGATGATCGTGGTTAGGCTTATTGTATTGAGTTTTAGCTGCTAAATAAGCTCTGGAAAAAGGAAAGAACGTCAAATAACTCATGTTAATTTGTCATGTTCTATGTAGGAAGCATACTATTTTAAAAAGTTGTAAGAAACGAAAAATTGCAGGAAGTTGCTCGATCTCGCTGGGTTTAAACCAAAGAGAATGGAGAGAAATTATTTTGATCATTGCATCATTAAATAGACCTACTTGAAATCATTTATTTTTGGTAAACTAGACTGAAAAAACTTTTCTAATTGATACCACCCCGAATTTTTTCCTTTTTTAAACAACTTGTTGATGTATTTTTTAAAATATATTTTGTATGACAAATAATTTATGTTTACTTTTTGTATTGCTTAGTACAATTTATGGCTTCCTTTCATAAATAAGTTACTTTCTCAATCATATAAAGATGTATAATTTTTTTTATGGATTTTCTCTCTCATTTTATTTTATTTTATACATTAGCATGAAAACCAAAGTACAGACTCCGACATGTGATTTCATGCCCATTGAATCGGCTCAATCTAATCAATTCGAAGCAAAAGATAAAATTGAGCTCGTGTTAGCTTGAAAGTTACAACTTCGTTGATAATTTTATCATTTAAATTTAAATTTTATCATTATTGTGAAAAACAAATACAAGAACATGCGAAACTGATAAAGTTTATTAACCACCTACTTCTTTTAACATGTATTGCCTAAATTTTTTTCTTTGCCATGATACATATTAGTACACTGGAAACATTTACTTTCATCGATAAAATTAATTATTTATAGATTAAAAAAATTAAAAAATATCAACGGGAAATAAATAATAAACGTTCCTTCTTTTTTCTAATAAATTTGTACATTGCGATTGTGGGTAAGTGGTTTCGAAATCGAAATCCCGTGCTTCCAAGAAATACTAGGTGCCACTTTGATCCATATGGGCGTGACAATAACTAAAAAACCACAACTTGGTTTTAATAAACAACGACTATGTGTAAGACACGTGATCCTAAAAAACTATACTGTTTTTGGCCAACCAAATACAGTAGGTGCAAGATATTACCAAAATCGTTGTCTTGGTGGTAAGACTAAATCCTGTAAAAGCCTTTTTTAAAACATTTTCGACGTATTTTTCAGTGTAACCATAGAGAATGAAATGCCCAACCAATTTCATACTTCGTCCCTCACATCTCGCGCAAGTCTGCACCTGAACTATAGATGGTCAATGTATTCAATGGCAAAATAATAGAGAACACACTCCCAGTCTGTAGCAAAAGGAGAACGAAGGATGGTGGAGTGATTTATTCGAGACAATCTATCTGTCAAGAATAAAGCAAGAATAGATGATAAAAGAGTTCAGAAGATAAAGCAAGAAAGAGTTTATTCAATGTCCAGATTAAAAGTCTTTAACTCCATTCACTCTTTATATTCAACTTCCATTCAACTAACCACCAACTCAACTAAGGTCGTCTAACGAGAAAGTCCGCCCAACCCGAGGCCCAAATGAGTTGAGCCCGATTGAACTCATCTGCTGGCGGGTTGGAAATCCAACCCAATCTGTCAAAAAGTAAAAATAATAAAAAATATATTTTTATTATATTTTAATGTTAAAATTGTTAATAAGTCATATTTTAATTAATTAATTCAAATTTTATTATAAGTTAATTAATTGATCTAATCCGGCAGTTAACATGCCCAACCCGTCAACCCAAACGAGCTGACCCGTTTAGACCCGCCTCCAAGTAGACCTAAATACCTTGGTCCAACCACCCGCCTATTTGACGGGTTACCCATTTTGACACATCTAATCTCAAAGTCCCTATATTTTCCCCACTGACTGCTCAAGATATTTACAAGATTATTATTCATTTATTTTGCCTTCAACCGCCTACATAATTCTTGGACGTATCAAATGATCTCCATAGAGGGGCATGCTAGTAATTTCTTAAGAATCTAAACATGTTTTGTTAGATCAAATGCGGAATAAAATGGATACATAGTATACCTCCAGCCATTGCTTATTGTTAACAAGATCTTCAAGTTTTCTAGTTTAGGCACTTCTAAACTTTCACAATCTCCCTTAGATGATGTATATGGTACTGATTAGATTGTTAGATTTATGGATCCAACCATATGTATTTATAGGCTCAACCATCTTAGAGCTTTTCTTTCATCGGTTATGAAGCATGGGGAGATTAATTGAATGTGAATACTTAATGTAAAAGTGTTATGGACCATAAATGAGGTTTTAATGAAATGTTAATGAAGTTGTTACCAATTCTCCCACCTGGTCCATATATTTCTTCATTCACCACAGTAAGAAACAAAAATACATGAATCATGGCGATAGGTTCTCTAAATACGAGTATTATCTTCCATATATCACAATGCATAATGTCTCTCAAATACTAACCCATATTACTTAATGAAAAACCATATGTTTATTCAAGGTCCAAACATCAATGATATTTCTCAAAATAAATGTGTACACTAGTCAAAATATGAGACAATATCACAAATATTCGTTCTTACAACGAAAATCACATAAAGGAACCAAGTCCCATTCTTTCTACATGATCCTTAAATTTTAGTGGTGACATGCATTTTGTCAAATGATCAGCAATCATTAATTCGGTACTAACATGTTCAATAACCACTGTTTTATCTTTAACACGTTCTCTTATGGCCAGATACTTATTGCTTCGACTACCACTTTTATTATTCTCAGCCATAAAAACTGCAGCTGAATTATCACAAAACATTTTCAAAGGCGTAGAGATCGAGTCAACGACTCTAAGTCCAGAAATGAAACTCTTCATCCATACACCATGCGATGTAGCCTCAAAACAAGATACGAACTCAGCCTCCATAGTGGAAGTAGCAGTCAGCGTCTGCTTTGCACTTCTCCACGATACAGCTCCACCAGCAAACATAAAATGTATCCTGATGTTGATTTTCGTGAATCAACACAGCCAGCGAAGTCCGAATCAGAGTAGCCATTTACCTCCATCTTATCAGTCCGTTTATACATAAGCATGTAATCGTTGGTCCCTTTAAGGTACCTCATTACTTTCTTTGCAGCTCTGCAGTGGTCCATACCTGGATTACTCTGATATCTTCCTAACATCCCAACAACAAATGCAATGTCAGGTCTTGTGCAGACCTATGTATACATTAGGCTTCCAACGACAGAAGCATAATGAATGTTCTTCATTTGTTCCCTCTCAAAATCATTTTTCGGGCACTGGTTCAAGTTGAAGCTGTCACTCTTCAAAATGGGAGCTATACCTGGTGAACAATCTGTCATCCGAAATCTCTCTAAAACTTTGTTTATATATGTCTCTTGAGATAGGCCCAGAATTCCTTGAATTCTGTCTCTATGTATCTTAATGCCTATGACATAAGAAGCATACCCATATCTTTCATATCATAGTTGTTAGAGAGAAAGTGTTTCACCTCATGTAGCAAACCCTTATTATTGGTTGCAAGTAAAATGTCATCCACATACAGAATAAGGAAACAAATCTTACTCACACTGACCTTTTGGTATATACATTGATCTATAAATTTCAAATACCACTGACGGGAAGCTTGTTTCAATCCATATATAGATTTCTTGAGCTTGCACACCAATTGCTTACTACCACTAGAGGAAAACCCCTCTGGTTGTTTAATGAAACCTCTTCCTCTAGATCTCTATTTAGAAAGGTTGTTTTCACATCCATTTGTTGCACCTCCAAATCGAAATGTGCAACTAATGCCATGATAATACAAAATGAATCTTTCTTTGATACAGGAGAGAAAGTCTCCTTGTAGTCGATTCCTTCCTTTTGAGTAAATCATGTAGCAACGAGTCTTGCTTTATATCTTTCAATGTTTCCTAATGAGTCTTTCTTTGTTTTATAGACCCATTTACACCAATGGCTTTTACACCATCAGGCAACTCAACAAGATCCCAGACTCCATTAGATGTCATAGAATTCAACTCATCTTTCATGACATCGTACCATAAACTTGATTCTTTACAACTCATGGCTTGTGAAAACGTTTCAGGATCATTTTCGGCTCCAATATTATAGTACGCTTCTTGCAAATACACAACATAATCGTCAGGTATTACTGATTTCCTTACTCTAGCAGATCTCCTTAATGTTGTATCAACATTTTCTTGAGGATCATGTTGTTCAACCGGATATTCAATAATTTATGGCAATTCTTGAACATCTTGATCTATTGGAATATTATCAGCAGCTTGTGGAACTTCAATGAATGGTTGTCCAACACCCGTTTGAACTTGAGGAGTGTTGCGAATGATAATCAATCTATCACTTGGCGTGGAAGTTTGAGCATCAATATGATTCCTTTCAGAAACAATGTCTTGGGTCTAGTTTCTTTTCTTGTGGGTTATAAACTCTTACTTCAGAAGGGCATCCCCAAATGCATATATGTCGCAAACTCGATTTCCAACCTTTGAATAATTCAAATGGTGTCTTTGGGACAACCTTAGTTGGAACTCGGTTTAATATATACACTGTCGTTTTAAGAGCATCAGTCCACAAAGATTCAGGAAGCTTGGAGTTACTTCGCATACTCTACACCATGTCCATTAAAGTTTGGTTTCTTCTTTCTGCTACACCATTTTTCATCCGGAGATCCAGGCATGGTGTATTGGGCAACTATCCCATGTTCTTGAAGAAACTTCGCAAATGGACCAGGTGCTTGTCCATCCTCGGTGTATCTATCATAATATTCTCCACCTCTATCTGTTCTCACGATCTTAATTTGTTTTTCGCATTGTTTCTCTACTTCGGCCTTAAATACTTTAAAGGCGTCTAGTGCTTCTTTCTTGTTACGAAGCAAGTAGATATACATATATCGTGAATAATCATCAATGAAAGAGATGAAGTATCTCGGACCATGCGAGTCCGTTACTGGACTACAAATATCTGAATGTATGATCTCTAATATGTTCGTACTCCTCTTAGCATCTTTCTTGGACTTGTTGGTCTGCTTTCCTTTAATGCAGTCCACACAAGTACTGAAATCAGTAAAATCTATACCTTTGGTTGGTTTTTTTTGGAATTTTGGAAAATGTCGGGATTTTGGAATCGAGGTTTAATTAGCCGATTTTCGGGGTGATGTCTACATTCAATGGGAATGCTATACCTTTAAAATGAAATGGTTGGAACCAAATTTTAATAAGAAAATGGAATACTCGATTGAGTAACTGGTTAACCCTTGAACTTATAAAACGGAGTATTTTGGGTATTATGCATGCTTAGCCTTGATTCTTTCGAAATGATTAATCGTCTTGGATTGACGATAGGTTTGGAGGTTGTGAACGTGCTTGGGCACGTGGTTGCATGCTTGTGTTTAATTGTGGGTTATTTATGTGTTAGCACATAATTAGTCGGGTCGCAGGACTCAGTCGAGGTTTGGTTTGGACTACGGAATCATAAGGTACGTATAACGTACGAGCATAGCCTTTTATGTAATTGCAATTGTTGAAACATGGTACATTATATTGCAATAAAAGGATAGATGGATAGACATTGAGAATTATATGGTGCCGCTTTTGAGCGAGCAATGATTGGTATGTTGTCGCCTTTGAGCGAACATCGGTTGTGACGCCACTGCTGTTGAGCATGCGTGAGATTAAAATGCTGCTATTGTAGAGCGAGCGATGAACTATGGAACCATTAACGAGATATATAGAATATCGTTACTCATTGTTTAATGATTTGATCATATTGATTATGGTATTGGTATATGTGGAACGGATTAGTTAACCAATGTAATGATTAACTTGCATTTGGGAATTTGATGGTTTCACTTATTTTGAGAACATGAACAGCACAAGGGATCCCGGATGAGGATGATGCCATCCAGGGAGTGCCTTTTAATATTCATAGTGTTTACATTGAGTAAATTATGAATTATAATATTGTGCTTATTGGATTGGTGGTATTGGTATGTTCACCCCGTGTGGGGGCTATCTCTGTTGGGGCAGGTGGTACAGGTGCAGCAATGGCTTTGGAGTTGAGTCCGGGCTGTTGATTGGAGATGCTTCCACGATCGAAGTACCAAAGCTGGTATTGAGCATGCTACTTTATACATTAGATACACGAATAATTATTCGATGCTCGCATGTGAGCACTATTATGTGTATATGGGTTGTATAAAGAAGGCAAGGGCCTTTCTCCTTTCATTATGCGTTGCATGCAATTAATTAGGAATAGCAAAATGAATTGAGAACATGTTAGTGTATGTATAAAAGTGCATGTTATGTTTATGGACTATGTTGAGGGAAAGTTAGACATTATATGTAATAATGTAAGAATTTTTATAGATGGCATTTCAGGCTAGGGTTGCATGTAATCTTTTCCCTCTGATAACATGATTGTATGCAATAATGGCATGGGTTAATACACTAATAATGGGTTAAGGGCACGGGTCCTTACACACCAGGGGTAGGAAATTGAGGTTGTTGCGGTCATGGCTCATAACGTGACATGATGGCGGTAGGTTGGACTGTATGTAAGGTGGAGGTGTAATAATGTAAGAATTTTTATAGATGGCATTTCAGGCTAGGGTTGCATGTAATCTTTTCCCTCTGATAACATGATTGTATGCACTAATGGCATGGGTTAATACAGTAATAATGGGTTAAGGGCACGGGTCCTTACACACCAGGGGTAGGAAATTGAGGTTGTTGCGGTCATGGCTCATAACGTGACATGATGGCGGTAGGTTGGACTGTATGTAAGGTGGAGGTGGGTTCATCCATTGATTTGCATAGCTGAGAGTGAGATGTTCACTCCAACTTGAGTTGTATGAGCTTTGTCTACCCCTATGCCAAGTTGTCGCACAATACTCCAATTCGTCCAAGCTACTATATGTAAGGAATCCAACACACAAATGCGCAGCGGAAATAAAATGGATTCCTAACCATGGAACTATACAGAGTATTCATATCAGAATGATTAAAGAGTCTCAGCCTTGTAGCGTGTTTGATGCAGAATCCTCGTTGCAAGACCACGAGTCACGAACAAAAATTTTCACCTTCGTCTCTACGGTATCCACACGATCAAATCGAAAGGGTGATTTAAGAACAAGTTGCTAGACTAGTTCTTAAACCGGAAAAGACTCACGGTTCGAAACCGATCAACAGCGGCCGTTAAACCACCAAGAAAACTCGACGACGGCCGTGAGGATCTTGGAGGAGAGGAGGCGGCCGAGAGTCTTTTTAGGCGGATTAGGTTTGATTATGATGTGTAGTGTTCAATCTTAATTAACCTTGATATCATATATCTTAGATTTAATTAAAGGTTCAAGACTTTCTTAAAGCTTCATGGGCCCAAACCCATGATTTAATTAAATCCTTATAATCATGTAATTAAGAATCTTCTTAATTAATTAATTCATCCAATGACATAAAATCTCATTTTATGTCACAAGCAATGAGCAGTATCTAGCAACACATCAAGGCTACCCAAATTACAAGAATGTCATTGACTCGACATAACCTTAGAACTTGTGATAATATTAACCATATATCTTAATCCCTTTGTCCAATGTGTTTAGATTGAACACGAGTCATGGAATAGTCATACTCGTATATTCAATCTCTATTTCTTGATCCCCAAGTAGAACTAAAATAAACGAATAAGCTCGATATCACATATCGACTCATTCGAGCATGGCCATGCATTTTAGTCTTACTTGATCAAGGGCCCAAACACTTCTCTTGTTATATAGGAGGGACAAATCATATCTTGATCAATCAACATCCCTCTACATAATTCGTAGTGTATCCAATATTTGCCTTTATAGTTTACCCTGTTACAGGTAACGTTTGACAATATCAAGATACATAACTCCTTATGTTGGGATCTCTGATGATCTCAAGTCGTAAGGATTACATACATTATTATCACTATGAGAATTGCTTATGACACTCATATAACTATCCATGTAGCATTCTCATGGTGGGTCTGTCCAGTACATTGTTCTCTAACATGTACCCATGTGTTGATTTGATATCTCATATCCATGAATTAATTCATCAATCAAAACATACTAGTCTCAATGCATTATCATTATCCTTATTCATGATAATACTTGACTAGGGACAATCTTTAAGAACAATCAATATTATTCTAAGGACATTAACTTATATATCAATTCATATTGCACAGATATTTGAATAAGATATAATAATGATTTGCCATTAATAAAATCATAATACATTGTATGCCATAAACAATCATCTAATGACTTGTCTTAGGGCATATCCCAACAAATCTCCCACTTGCACTAAGACCAATCAGACATATACTTAATGCCTAGAGATCTAGTGTGATATCCCCGAAATGGTTAATTGCATTTGGGCATTAATTGTGATTATATGATTAATTATGGTGGTAATTAATTATGTGTTAGAATTATTATGTGGAAATGCTTAGTCACGTGATAGAGTGACCCGAGATAGCATTTCAGGGTGCATGTTGGGTATGTTGGGAATTATGGTTGGAAGCATGATTTATTTGCCATGGTTAGCAATTAATTGGAAATCATGAGTTAATTGGTATTTTGGTGCATTTTGAGTTAATGCTTTGAAAATATCATGTTGGGGTGTTTTATACACCATGGAATTCTTTTTGGTATGTATTTTAATAAACTCACTTTTATACCCCAACCCCACCACCCACTCTTACTTTTACTTTACCAAACAACACCCAAACCCTTCCTTTTTCTCTTCATTTTCGAGTTTGAGCATAAGGGTGAAGAGAAGTTCTTGCAAAACTTTGATTTGTGGAGTTTGTTGGGTGATTTGAGGTCCCCAAGAGGTATGGATACCTCATGGTTAATTTTGTTGTGTTTTGCTTAAGTTTGATATGGTTTGAAGAGTTTTAAAATGGGTTTGTGTTGGGTTGTTGTGGTTTTGGTATTATTTTGGGTGGATGTTAAATATATGAGTTAATGTAGATGTTTATTGATGGTTTTGAGTGGTTTTGTATGGCTGGTGTTGGATTAATTGAGTTTGTTTGAGTTGGGGTTGAAGATGGATGAATAATGCCCGAAAATCGGATGCCCAGAGCTCGGCGATCGATCGGTGCCTTCCGCGATCGATCGCGAGCAGCAGTGCTGAAGACAGTGGACTTCAGCGATCGATCGCGAGTTTGGCGCGATCGATCGGCGAGGCCGCGATCGATCGGCGCAAACTCAGCGATCGATCGCGGATTGGATAATTTTGTTGCCCGAGACAGTGTGGTCCGCGATCGATCGGGGCTATATGGCGATCGATCGCGAGACACCAAAAATGATGTTTTTGGTTATTTTTGTGGGATTTTTGGTATTGGACTATTATTGGGTTCTAATATTGATATTTGTGAATGTGTAGAACCAACCCAGGTGGCAACACAGCCAAGGAATTGAAGTCCTACCACATTCCACTTTTGGAAAGGTACGTAGAGGACGTACGGGCACCCAACGGTACATGTATCTTATATACTCATTGTTTATGCATTGTGGATGCGAGTATATATGTGGTATTGCATTGTGGATGCAAATACATGTTATGCATGACGTTTATAGATGCATATGATTATTGGTGCACATCCCATGAGTCTTGGTCATCCCTTGATGATTTTAATGCTTGCCGCTATTTGTTTGGTTCCGCTAAATGTGAAGCGAGGGGTGGGAGCGCCGCATGTCACATTTGAGCGTGGTTATCATATAGGGCGAGGAAAGGGTATTTGCCGCTCAATGAGAGGCGAGGGGTGGGAGTCCCGCATGTCCATTGAAGTGAGGTTATCCTATGCCGCCTATATGTAAATAAGCGAGGGGCATTAAAATACATTGTGATGGACAGACTAGGGATTGGTGATCAGTATTTGGTATTGATGAGATGGCATATGTCATGACATGTTTAGACCATTAAAAATAATCTACTGATTATACTCATGAGTTATGGTACAGGGACAACCAAACGGGAAGCGTTTGAAATGCATGGGAAAAACAGTAAGTGTTTTATTATGATTATGCATTTACGCTTTATCTTCATATTGTGTTGAATATGAATGATTATTATTGCTCATGTTTGGGGGTTGTCCTTGTAGGTACACGTTTGGCATGATAGAAGGGCTAGACGGGTTGAGATGGTGAGCTTGTTGAGGATGCTTTTGGGACTTGAAGAACGGGATTGCTTCCTATAGTGTCTACTCTAGGAGTAGCTTGAACTATAGTTAAACACATTCTTTTGATTGGAATATAATTAATCCATTTTAGTAGTCCTTATTTTTGGCATGTAATGCTTAAGCTCATAAACTCAACACGTTCTTTTACACTCTGATTATTATGATAGCTCTATTATGCCTTGATTCCGCAGTTAAGGATTAGGGTCCTTACATCTAGTATGACGATCATGCTTCTGCTGTGACAGTGGCTTCGTCAATGGGTCAGATACATTATCATCTGTTGGTACTTTGTATATTTTAACATCTCCTCTTTCAACGATTTCTCGAATGAAATGAAAGCGCCGAAGTATGTGCTTGGATCTTTGGTGAGATCTAGGTTCCTTAGCCAATGCGATGGCTCCATTGTTGTCACAATAGAGTTCTATCGGATCTAGTATGCTAGGCATCACCCCAAGTTCAGAAATGAACTTCTTGATCCTAACAGCTTCCTTTGCTGCATCTAAGGCAGCAATATACTTAGCTTCAGTTGTAGAATCGGCTACTGTCTCTTGCTTTGAACTCTTCCAGCTTACAGCACCTCCATTTAGGCAAAACACATATCCTGATTGCGATCGAAAGTCATCTTTGTCGGTTTGGAAACTTGCATCGGTGTAACCTATTACATTGAGCTCTTCCTCACCTCCATAAATCAAGAATGTATCCTTAGTTCTTCTCAAGTACTTCAGGATATTCTTGACTGCGATCCAGTGATTTTCACCTGGATCAACTTGATATCTGCTCGTCATGCTCAAAGCATACGAGACACCGGGACGAGTACATATCATGGCATACATGATAGATCCAATAGCTGACGCATATGGAATCTTACTCATGCGTTGTCTCTCATCTGGTGTTGAAGGACACTGATCCTTTGAGAGATGTATTCCATGCGTCATAGGCACGAATCCTTTCTTAGATTCTTGCATGCTAAACCGTTTTAGCACTTTGTCTATGTATGTACTTTGACTTAGGCCAAGTAATCTTCTCGATCTATCTCTATAGATCTTGATTCCTAATACATAGGTGGCTTCACCCAAGTCTTTCATAGAAAAGCAATTCCCTAGCCAAATCTTTACAGATTGTAAGGCAGGGATATCATTCCCAATTAGAAGTATGTCATCTACATACAATATTATGAAGATAATTATGCTCCCACTGGCCTTTTGTAGACACAAGGTTCATCTACGTTTTTGATGAAACCAAACTCTTTGACTGCATCATCAAAACAAAGATTCCAACTCCGAGAAGCTTGCTTCAATCCATAAATGGATCGTTGTAGCTTGCATATCTTTCTAGCATCCTTTGGATCGACAAAACCCTCGGGTTGTGTCATGTACACATCCTCAAGCAGATTTCCATTAAGGAAAGCTGTTTTGACATCCATCTGCCAGATTTCATAATCATGAAATGCAGCTATTGCAAGTAAGATCCTAATGGATTTAACCATGGCAACTGGTGAAAAAGTTTCATCATAGTCAATACCATGAATTTGTTTGAAACATTTTGCTACCAGTCGACCTTTAAAGGTTTGTACATTACCATCCATGTCGGTCTTCTTATTGAAAATCCATTTGCACCCTATGGGTCTCACCCCTTCAGGTGGGTCAACCAAAGTCCATACTTGGTTTGTATACATGGATTCCATCTCAGATTTCATGGCCTCTTGCCATTTATCAGAATCAGTGCCCATTATAGCTTCTTGATAAGATGACGGCTCATCCTTATCAATAAGTACTAAGTCACCTTGTTGAGTCACAAGAAATCCATATCTCTGTGGCTCCCGGTGTTCTCTTACAGACCTACGCTGGGCTTGTGTCTCTTGAGCAGGCACTTCATCCACAACAACTTGTGGCGACTGCTCTGTTTCCATATCAATATCATGTTCAGTGTTTTCTTGTGGTTGAACTTCACTAAGTTCTATATGTCTCCCACTGGTTTTTCTAGAAATAAATTCTCTTTCAAGAAAGACACTAGTCCGAGCAACAACCACTTTGTTCTCGGTGGGATAATAGAAATAATATCCTTTCGTTTCCTTAGGATACCCCACAAATAAACACTTATCAGATTTGGGTCCAAGTTTGTTAGAGGCGTGACGTCTCACGAAAGCCTCACAACCCCAAATCTTCATAAAAGACATACTAGTACGTTTCCCAGTCCATATCTCATATGGTGTCTTTTCCACTGATTTAGATGGAACACGGTTCAGTATGAATATTGCTGTTTCTAAAGCATGTCCCCAAAAGGATATTGGAAGATCTGCATGACTCATCATTGATCGAACCATGTCCAACAAGGTTCGATTCCTCCTTTCGGATACACCATTCCATTGTGGAGTATACAGAGGAGTGAGTTGTGGAACTATCCCACACTCCTTTAGATAGTCATAAAACTCTTGGCTTAGGTATTCACCTCCTCGACCTGATCGGATGATTTTGATACTTTTACCAAGTTGGTTTTGTACTTCATTTTTGAAATCTTTGAACTTTTCAAAGGTTTCATATTTATGTTTCATAAGATACACATACCCATATCTATTGAAGTCATCAGTAAATGTAACGAAGTATTGAAAACCACCTCTAGCATGGTGTGCTTATTGGTCCACATACATCACTATGTATGAGACTCAATAAATCATTTGTCCTTTCAACATGTCCCTTGAAAGGAGCTTTAGTCATCTTGCCCATTAAACAAGATTCACATGTTTCATATGATTCAAAATCAAATGAATCCAATACTCCATCCTTATGAAGTTTTGATATGCGATTCTCGTTTATATGGCCCAAGCGACAAAGCCAGAGATAAGTTGGATTAGAATCATTATTCTTAATCCTTTTAGTATTTATGTTATAGACAGGCATATCAAGATTTAATACATAAAGACCATTATCATTCGTGCACTAGCATAAAACATATCATTTAAATAAATGGAGCAACAATTGTCCTTTATAATAAATGAAAATCCAAACTTGTCCAAACAAGAAATAGAGATAATGTTTCTAGTAATTGAAGGCACAAAATAACAGTCTTTTAAATCTAAAGATAAACCGGAAGGCAAAGACAATGAATAATCTCTTATAGCTAATTCAGCAACTCTTGCTCCATTTCCTACTCGGAGATCTACTTCGCCTTTTGCCAATGTTCTACTCCTTTTAAGATCCTACACATTAACACAAATGTGATCCACATCCAGTATCTAATACCCATGATGAAGAAGTAGATAAATTGACTTCTATAACAAAAATACCTGAAGTGAAAGTCACACCTCCCTTCGTCTTCTTAAGATCCTCCAGATAAACTTTGCAATTTCTTTTCCAATGTCCGGTCTGACCGCAATGGAAACAGTTCCCCTCTTTTGCCACTCCTCCATTTGGCTTTAGTGCAGAAGCATGTGGCTTAGACTTAACAAGGACTTTCTTGTTCTTCTTGTAGCCTTTAGCTTTAGTCTTTCCTTTGCTCTTATTCACAATAAGAACATTTGTAGGCTTAGACTTCTTGCTGTTAGGTTCAAAAGTTGTCAGCATGCCAAGCAACTGTGGTAGAGTCTTTTCAATTTCAATCATATTGTAATTCAAGACAAATTGACTGAAGCTTTCAGGCAACGATTGCAAGATTACGTCAGTGGCCAACTCTTGGTCCAATGGAAAACCCAGCTTTTCCAGATTCTCAATGTACCCAATCATATTGAGCACATGAGTTCCAACTAGGCTTCCTTATACCATTCTACACTGGAATAACGCTTTAGAGACGTCATACCTCTCTTGTCTTGCTTGTTGTTGGTACAGTTGCTTTAGGTGCTCGATCATATCGAACGCCTCTATTTCCTCATGTTGCTTCTGAAGCTCAGAGTTCATGGTTGCTAGCATAAGGCACCCAACATCAAGTGCGTCATTTTGATGCTTCCTGTAAGCATCTCTATCGGCTTTAGCAACCGTCAAGGGAGGTTCCTCAGCAGGTAAGGGTTCCTCTAGGACATATTGCTTTTTCTCTTGTTTGAGGACAATTCTCAAATTCCTATACCAGTCTAGGAAATTAGTCCCATTAAGTTTGTCCTTCTCAAGGACCGATTGCAATGATAGTGTGCTTGTAACGTTGTTGGTTGCCATGGATATCTACAATATAAATATGCAAAATAAGTTTATGATTTTAATCATTTAATATAGTCTTATATTAAATGACACTCCCACTATTTTGTTTAAAATTATCAACCCTCGAAAACTTTAGTGGACCAAGATCCATATTTCACTTAATCTTGAGTTAGCTTTGGCTAATCGCCCAAGACTCGGCTATTTAGGTAGACAACTCTTTGTCAATTACAATCACATGCAATTCTTGGATGGTTGGACGAACAACACTTTGTTCAAATTCATCTAATGAATTATTTTCCAACCCCATGCCTCTAGGTTCCCAATCCTATTGAGATAACGCTAGTTAAGTCGAACCCAATTTTAAAATAACACGGATATCACTTTTATCCTTTCGCGTCTTACTAAGATTGTCACGGTGCTTTGCTTTGGCAAACCCACACATGTTCAATCGAAGTCTTGACGAGTATTTTTAATTGGAAGGCATCTTAAAACTTAATATTATAAGAGGGATTTATTGATCTCACGATTTATTAATATTGAAAATATGTCTGGTACATATATGAATATATACATATCTACATATATATATATCAAGCATCAATATTAAATTAAACAGTAAACATGCATCTCATACATCAACATAAAGTAAACGTGACATGATTATAGCCCCAACTAAAGATTTCTCAAGCCAATGATAAAATCTAAAAGGTCAACCTAAGGGTAACTTCTCCAAGCACCTCTTTGGCTCCCTTTTGTGAATGGCCTTCTCATCCCGGCACCATGGTCCATCTTCATTGATATCTATCAATAAAACTCTAACTAAACTATATAACAATTACATGATTTAGAGAATTCCTCGAGTTACATTCGAGGGGAGCATAGGGGAGGGATAACATATAGAAAAATAGAGAAGGCACGACTCGCAGGCCGTATTAAATTACAAACATTCACAACTCATATCTAATAGGGCATAGGGCTATAACCATGCACCATGCTCAAACAAACACATAAAACATGTTATAACATTTAATTAATTAAATTCTAAACATTTTAAAATTTAATTCTAATTAAAACTGTAAAATAAAATTTTATGAAAATTATCGTACGCTCGCGACATCACATGACACGAATACTTGGCTCGTCACAAGCCGTGGACCATAAGGGCTCTAAGACCATAACCACACGGCTGGACCATGCATGAGCCTAGGGTTCGAAACCCTAGCCCAAGTCACGGTCCATAGCCGTGTGTTCAAGCGGCGGCCACTAGGGTTCAAAACCTAGCGTCTCATTCTTTCCATGCACGATTCATGACGGTGACGGCTCGACCATATCGAGCCAAGGGGTTCGAAAACCCTAGCTCTCATGTGGAGGTAGCGGCCAACATGCATGATTTCGTGAACCATGGTCCGAACTTTCAATGCGCCACCACGATTTTAATCGATCCAAAAGGGTTCTAAACCCAAGCCATGTTTCGACACCTCCATGCAAAACCATGAGCCACAATGGCTAGACCATCTCGAGCCAAGGGTTCAAAAAACCCTAGCCCACATGTGGCAGCCGTGGGTCATTTGTGATGGTGGTGGCCGAACCATCATGTGCCAAGGTTCGATTTTTTCGCCTTTTTGTATCATGTACAATAATTTGCCAATTTATATAAAATACAATTATACGATGATTTTCACAAACTCGATTTATTACATATCATATATGAATTATACAGTTTTAAAGCATGCAATATAATTCTAATATGATTAAACGATTAACCACATAATTCCGATATGAGCTTTGTACACGGCTCTGATACCACTCTAAGGAATCCAACACACAAGTGCGCAGCGGAAATAAAATGGATTCCTAACCATGGACCTATACAGAGTATTCATATCGGAATGATTAAAGAGTCTCACCCTTGTAGCGTGTTTGATGCAGAATCCTCGTTGCAAGACCACGAGTCACGAACGAAAATTTTCACCTTCGTCTCTACGGTATCCACACGATCAAATCGAAAGGGTGATTTAAGAACAAGTTGCTAGACTAGTTCTTAAATCGGAACAAGACTCACGGTTCGAAACCGATCAACGGCGGCCGTTAAACCACAAAGAAAACTCGACGGCGGCCGTGAGGATCTTGGAGGAGAGGAGGCGGCCGAGAGTCCCTTTAGGCAGATTAGGTTTGATTATGATGTGTAGTGTTCAATCTTAATTAACCTTGATATCATATATCTTAGATTTAATTAAAGGTTCAAGACTTTCTTAAAGCTTCATGGGCCCAAACCCATGATTTAATTAAATCCTTATAATCATGTAATTAAGACTCTTCTTAATTAATTAATTCATCCAATGAATTTAATTCCCCTTATCGATTTAATCTTTTGTGCGACCCGATAGGATCTTGTAATGTTGGCAGTGACATAAAATCTCATTTTATGTCACAAGCAATGAGCGGTATCTAGCAACACATCAAGGCTACCCAAATTACAAGAATGTCATTGACTCGACATAACCTTAGAACTTGTGATAATATTAACCATATATCTTAATCCCTTTGTCCAATGTGTTTAGATTGAACACGAGTCATGGAATAGTCATACTCGTATATTCAATCTCTATTTCTTGATCCCCAAGTAGAACTAGAATAAACGAATAAGCTCGATATCACATATCGACTCATTCGAGCATGGCCATGCATTTTAGTCTTACTTGATCAAGGGCCCAAACACTTCTCCTGTTATATAGGAGGGACAAATCCTATCTTGATCAATCAACGTCCCTCTACATAATTCGTACTGTATCCAATATTTGCCTTTATAGTTTACCCTGTTACAGGTAACGTTTGACAATATCAAGATACATAACTCCTTATGTTGGGATCTCTGATGATCTCAAGTCGTAAGGATTACATACATTATTATCACTATGAGAATTGCTTATGACACTCATATAACTATCCATGTAGCATTCTCATGGTGGGTCTGTCCAGTACATTGTTCTCTAACATGTACCCATGTGTTGATTTGATATCTCATATCCATGAATTAATTCATCAATCAAAACATACTAGCCTCAATGCATTATCATTATCCTTATTCATGATAATACTTGACTAAGGACAATCTTTAAGAACAATACAATATTATTCTAAGGACATTAACTTATATATCAATTCATATTGCACAGATATTTGAATAAGATATAATAATGATTTGTCATTAATAAAATCATAATACATTGTATGTCATAAACAATCATCTAATGACTTGTCTTAGGGCATATCCCAACACTATATTCCCCCATGGTAATCGTTATGCCTCAGTGGTTTGTGATCAGATGATTACCTGTAAGCATGAACAAACCAAAGTAGCAATAGAAGTAACAAAAAAAAATTAACACAAAAATATAACACGCCTCCCCGGCAACGGCGCCAAAATTTGGTAGCACTTATCCTGTACACCCAAATTAACTCCACTCATCATCAAGATCGATAACAAAAATGTAGCAGTATGAGTATGAATCAATCCCGCGAGAATTTGTGAATTCTTGTGTTAATGAAAATCAAAGCAAAAACAGTGAAATAATGGGGTTGTGTATGAATGATACTAATTAAAATTAAAATCAAGATTAAACTAATGAAAGTGATTCTTGGTATCGGTCGACTCTATCTTGGATATTATCATCTATTTCATCAATTAACAAAATACTCAATTTTAATTGAACATTCATCAATTGAAAATCTAATTCCTCCATCATCTTATTCATAGTCAATTAGTCTAAGCGTTCTAATTTAACTTTCATCAATCAATCAATCTCTATATGCGCAATCAAAATTAGAATCATGACACCATTCGAAACTAGTGAGTGATGAATCTAAACAATATAAACACAAACAGTTTATATAAATTTAGTCAGTTGTTTTCCCTAAGAATTTAATACACCAACAACAGACAATTATCAATCTTAGTTGCTTCGTAATTCGATTAATCAAACAATTATCAAATTTAATATTGGATTACATGCAAGTTATTATGTCGTCAATCCACTAATAAAACATAAATCATATCATCAAAATCTGAAAATATTGATATTCAATAAAAATTGACAATTAAAAGCGTAAAAATCTCCCCAAGATAAATAAATCCAAGGTTTTGTCTTCCTCAACCAAGAATTAAAAACTAGCTAACATAACTAAGAAAATGTTAAATAAAAGAAAAAGGAAGAGATACTAATTCGATCGCCACTCCGCCGTTGTCGTAAATCCTGCATTCGTGTTGATCTTCGTTGCATTCTTCAACAAAATTGAAAGAGAAAATATAAAACTAAGCCTAAACTAATCTACCATAACTAACTAATGTATCTAGTGTCCCCAATAGTCTGATTTTCGAGCCATATTTATAGGGAGGCTAGTAGGTGGGTTGGAATCCAAGTTGGAAGGAAAGAAATCAAATTCCCAAACTTTCCAAAACTCTTTGGCGATCGATCAACAGAGCCTCGCGATCGATCGCTGATTGCTGTTTTTTGTTGGTTAAAATTTCTGCCTCGCGTGATTGATCGGTGCATTCTTGGTGATTGATCGCGAGTCTTTTTCACTTTTTATGCATTTTCTTGGTCTACTTAAATCCCTTGTCAACTCCAAAGCATTTCTTGATCCTTATTCGCCCTTAATAGCTCGATTTGTTTTCCACCTATATTTACACAAATATACGATTAGGTAGTATATGTATCAATTTATCGATCAAAACATACCAAATCGTAGGCAATTAAACGCACTAGATGTGTCTATTTCTAGCCACATCACGTGTCGTATCCTGAAAATTTTGATTGAAAATCCGTGTTGTATCCGTGCATCCTAGGCTAACTATATATTAATTTATTTATGATAACGATATGATCTATATAAATGCGGAGTATTTTTTATGCATCATACATGTAGATATTTATCATCTATATAAATTCGGAAGTATTTTTTATGTATAATATATTATCATTATATTAAAATATAAATACACACATATATGTGATCTCCATCTACATGAATTAAAACCTAACATATATCATAATATCGGAATCAAATCGTTTTTTATTTCAGTTCTCAAACAGAAATTGTAACGTATGTCTTACATAGTTTAGAATCATCGATTTGAAACGATGGATAATCATAATAATAGATGACTTTATCGTGTGTGATATAGGGCATACACCATTTATCAAATGAGTTATTGTATTATGCCACTACGCCGAGTCATTTGTTCTCAAATGGTGAAAAGCAGTTCCCTCAGCCGGTCAGATCCCGAGCTGTATCGTTTGAGGGGATCTACATTGATTAGGATAGTCACTGCACTCTCTTGGTCAAGCTATTGTATTGCTACGATGATTCACGTTCCATTTTCATCGTTTAGATCTCATTCCTAGTTATGTATTTGTTCGAGTCAATGCTACACACTTATCTTTGCTACTATTTTTAGGTTGTTTAGTCGTGTCTTGGGCAATTATGACTGATATTCGATGTATCTATTCATTTCATTAATGTAATCCATATTTTCTGTTAAAAAAATTGTAACTTTCGTAAAAAGTAAATAGCTCGATATTTAAATATAGTTATGTTGATTGAATAATATTTAAGCAGTAAAGTTCTACGTCAGTTGATGTCACGTAAGGTATTTTTGAATTATTTTTAGGTCATCAATAAACTTCACAGTTAATAGTAAAAGAAATTTAAATAACTTGATGAAAATACATTTATATATAGTTGTTCAAGAAATATAAAACGTTTAATATTAACTAAATTAGTTGTCATTATAAACGATTAAAATATTTCAAAAATCATTTCGCTTACCAATTTTCGATAAAGTTTATACGGTTAATACAGTTGGAAAATTCTAATGAAGGCTCCTATCAACAAGTAATGGCTTATTGATATTGTGAGCAAGGAATACTACAAGAATCAGTTACAAGACTAAAAGATAAAAAGGCAAGCAAGAGTGATTTAGGAGGCAGACTATTATATGAAGTGCTCAGATGCAAAGCAACATGAGTGACGGAGAAGGGCAGAAAGACTTTGTTCTTTGGGAGAAATTCAAGAACGTTTTCTTGAGAGTGATAGAACAAAACAAGAGTGCATTGTAGTGTATTTGGTATCACTGTTGTGAGGCTCCGACGTCACATCACGCATATAAAGAATTTATTACGTCATATGTAAATATAACTTCTCATTCCTTAAAACTCTCACTACATGTTTCATAGTTATTTTGGGAATTTATAAAAAAATTGGCAGAGTATCCCCGTAAACTTGTCTTCCCAAAAATATATCAAAGAAAAAAAAATCTTCCATACTCACAATATCAACATAATCAATTCTCCAACAATTCACCAAAATAATACATCACTCATCTACTCAATTAATAATGCATCATATCTCCCGAAAAATAAAATAAGTCTAACACCAACACATAAGGAATGACTTTGAAACATTTATACAGACCATATACAGACATTAGACTACTCACAGGTGAGCAGTGAATAAATAAGTGTAATTTTAATTCATAGATAATATTTGTTATCACTAATACTTATTCATCACTTCCGAAAGCAATGTAATCGCAAGAGACTCAAGCACACTTCCTCGAACCATGTAGTATCTTTTCTACATGTTTCAACATAAACAACCTCAAATAGGTGAGCATACTCCATCATGCTAATCATAGCCATATAAACAAAATCAGAACAGTAACACAACAAAATGATACTACTGCAACTAATAAAGAGATACTTCATGAATGTGTTTGAACCAATATAGTTTTCTCGAACACTTCCTGTTTCACAACTTCACAATTTCCAACCTTCAAAGTCAATATCGTCATTTAAGACACAATTTTGAACAAAACACTTATCACATAGAATAATTAATAATTCAATAACATGTCACTTCTTTATCATTCATGACTAACAACATATCAGAGGCCAGTATGCCTATCGGTCACAATAACCTCAACGATCTCCCATACCATCCATGCCATATGTATCAAACTCAACCCACATATCCAGCTATTTACATTTACATATCCATCGTGCCATAGTCATCAAACTCCACTCATATCTCCAGTATCTTATATCAACATCTCAACTTAGCAATATCTGTATGCACATCTAGACAGTTACTTCATAAAATACCTGCTCATACGTTACCACGTACCTTATAGTTAGTAAATCCAAGTCAAACTATTCTCCCTTGACCGGGGACAAGTGGAGTATCTACACAATTTGTCAATTCAACATCAATAAATCTCAATAATCAATATCCCCAGGAAATGGCTTATTAATTAAATTCAACCAATGGATACTACTTCCTCATGCCATTTTAAATATAGTTCATTTAGAGACTAGACTCCATCTTCCTTTGAAGTCATTAGTTCATACACATAGTAGCAAAATACACACATACATGTAGCCATAATACCCACTCTCACACCCGCTGTAGTAATCGTAGAGAGTCGAGCCAACAGTTCACAAACAGCACTGGGAAGTTAATGTAATAGTGAGGGAATTCAAAACTTGATGTATATAAACTTCACCTATAGTTTAAACAACTCATAACCATCTAAAATGTAATATAGAGAGGGTAACCAAGATATAACAGTAGGCTATTTTTCTCAGCAAACCACAACAACATTAAGGTCCAAACGTAGCAACATCTCCCAAAACAGCAAGGAAAAGATGTGGATCTTCAAGCTACAACACTACTAAATCAATGAAATAATGAAGCCAAAAATAACAAAGTAATTTCTGGACAATCCCACCATAATCGACAGCAACAACTTTCCCTAAACAGAAACAGAAAATTCGAACCTAAAAGCAGATTTTTGAGTCAAATTACAGCAGGTTTTAATCACCAAATTTCAGCAGAAAGACTCAAGCCTTAACATCAGATTTTCGAGCATAAATAACCAGCATATTTCAGACAATAAAGCAATACATATTTTTGAAATACAAGCAACTGATTTTGAACCATTAGCTACAGATTTTTCCAACAAAGATGCATCAGATTTAGGCCAAGCTCAATCAGCAAAACTCAACAAGATTTTCGAACCATAAGGGAGCAGATTTTTTATCCATAACAGTAGAATTTACGACCCATAATCTCAGCACATATTTTCGAACAAAACATAGCATAAAATCGAATAAAACCGAGCATAAATCGAAGAACAAGAAGAATAATTAGGTAAGGATCATGTAGTATCTTACCCATACAAGCTTGAACAAGAATCGCACTTGAACCAAAGAAGAAAAATTGCCTCTTGCAAAGAATGAGGGAGATGGTGTTGAGCAGTGAAAGGGGAAGAGGAGACCGATTTCTTTAGTGTGTGCATTGGAGAGTAGTATGTGTTTTTTTTGTCTAACCCTAGGTTTAATTCCAATCCTTCAAATATTTTCTCATTTCAATAACATGTTAGATCTCTACCCTCCAATAATTATCTCAAGGGTTATTATTTCAAGAACCTCTTTTAAATTCAAATACACTACAATTCATCTGGGATTATTTATTCCTCTTCGGAGCAAAATCTTATTCCCAACATTTTAGTTCCATATTTTTAACTCATAATTTACGTCAATTAGATCATATAATTAATTATAATAATTTTGAGTATCACAGTCTCCCAAACTAATAAAAATTTCAACCTCGAAATTTAAATGCATGCTTACTTTAAAAGTTAACGGTAAAATTTACATACCGTTACACAGCTCGAGATAGTGTTGTAACAAATCTGTAGGACGGCACCATCATTCAAATCATCATGGCTGGTAAACGTGACGTACCACACCAATAATCTCAAGACTACAAGTCATATCACTTTACCATATTCCGGCATTAGCATTCAATAAGCTAACATATATTAATACATTATACACTTATTCATTAATTCTTTACAAGCATAACACCATCATATTTTAGCCATTCAGTAATTCTTTACTACGATATGACCCATTATCATTATTAATATGCAAGTATCATTTATCATCTGAGATTAATATTAACATGCTAACAATTATACAATGCCCTGTCCACATTTTATTAGCCTATATGTATGCATGATGTAATCTTAGATTATGCTACACAAATAGGTACCATATATAAGAATCCAATGTTATGTACACAACGGTTATCTTTAACATTAAACAGTATCAAGATACTACTAACCTTATCTCATAAGATTCCAATCGTAATCATGTACCTCAACATAAACTGCGCTCAACTCGTCACTAATTAGGTTATGAATTAACTTCCTTAGTATTTTGGATAACAAAAATGCACGCATCCTTTTAAGCAGTCCTATAAATAACTTAGCAACAGAAACAATTCATAAAAGTCAACACTTACAGTGTTTAATCATCAATCACTTCTTTGTCATACTTTACTACTTGTGTACTCGCATTGGTACAATTCCTTGCACAAAATCTTAATCCGTCATAGTATGCTTTCATCATAGTACACATTATATAATTACTAAACTATGTATTCCATGCACATCATGTGTATATCATAATGATGATGATACATCAGCACTATTATTGTATAAATAACCTCATACATGTGTGGTTGCAAAAGTATGCAATTTATACCAACATCGTCATATCGCACACCACCCTTGTCCGTATGAAATAACGGTACTCTTGATCCCTTAAACATCAACCTCTCATATACCATATTTTGGCTATTTTCTGTCGTAAAGTATTTACTAGAAAGCCCATTAGTAATTCTCACATACGTATATCAACATTATATGCACCAACAACCATAGATCATCAGTATCAAATCATAATGAAAGGTCTAACACGAATATTCTTATGCCACGATTATACGCACATTAACATCATAATATCGTTCATTACTCAAATGTATCTCATAACCCGTCATTTATTCTTATCTAAATTGGATAAGTTATCTTGTACTATCCCACATTCCTTACAAATCACTTATATATAAACCATTTAAAACAATGCATCAATATCAACGTAATTAATCTCACACCTTTGTAGGTGAAATCATCTACAATGTATAGTAGCATCATGGTAGCATGCTCATCACAGTACTAACATGTTCTTAAGCATCAACCTTTCCACATTTCATCTCCCAGCTATCATCTGGTATGGAACAAGCACTTGAAATAAACTCATTAGTATTTCTCATATACACGTATCATAACCACACACCTTGTCATTTACGCATTATTAATATTCATAATATCACAATTATTAGTAAGTATTCATGCATTCTTAGACATCAATCTAATCACGTATCATCGTCTAACCAATACCTGAAGGCAAGTAATTACTAGAATATCCATTAGTAATTACTACATGCATTCAGTTACTAAACCATCCTCAAAACATAATAAATCATTTAATCGTCAATGTTCACAATGATCACATGTCCACACATGACATTCGTAGTGATCCCACGTCATCCATACGTACCCATGTCACCCCGTGACATACTCATTAATCTAATGTCTACATGATTATATACAATTCAACACAATAGGTGATTAATCAATTATTAATCCTACAACATACAAAACTATCATGCTTTCACAGCAATAAATATCATCACAAAACGATTATCATTCTCCGTCAATATTTCATCACCGCACACCATAGATATGAGAATGTTACCACAGCGGTTACACCCCTTCATGTCTCATCACTGCAACAATAATAAATGAGTATAACACAACTATGTTTCACTTCAATTTCATTCTCAACTTTTCTACATGTATAATTGATTCTCATTATTCAATATAAATCAACATATTAAACTAAATGAAATGGTTTACCTCGATACCTCGTCCTCCTGGACCATTTTGGGTCTACATTCATGTACCCAAGAAACAACAACATAAGTGGTTATAACAAGATGTTCACCGCAATTCTACACAATGGATCCACATTTGATCCTTTAGATTATCCTTATTTTCAACATAAATATTCCACAGAATATAAATTCATATCAACACATATTGACATACTCATCGCTAGTATAATAGTGGTCCAAAAATACTCATTATCAATAACATGGCGATCCAATGATACTCATCGTCAATACACGGCGGTCCAATAATACTCATCGTCAATACACGACGGTCGAATATACTCATCGTCGATACACGACGGTGCAGTAATACTCATCTTCAATACATTACGGTCCAATAATACTCATCGTAAATACATGGCTGTCCAAAAATACTCATCGTCAATACA
Organism: Haberlea rhodopensis; assembly: GCA_907163345.1. Lineage (NCBI taxonomy): Eukaryota > Viridiplantae > Streptophyta > Magnoliopsida > Lamiales > Gesneriaceae > Haberlea > Haberlea rhodopensis. The sequence continues at coordinate 11,387 of CAJQUN010001136.1, read as the reverse complement.
TGACGGTCCAATATTACCCATCGTCTGATGGTCCAATATTACTCATCGTCAATATATGACGGTCCAATAATAATACCCCTCGCTTCGTGTAACAGCGATAAGTATTCTATTTTCATATATCATGATAACAATTCAATATCAATGCATGTATATAATTTTACATATACCCGCATTCTCATAATCACAACGTAACCATACCCGATCATCACATCCTCCGTTGTCACATATCAACAACACATTATTGTACAACATTTCCTATCATCAGACATCATATATCGTTTCTCACTTTCTGATTTCCCTACAAAATCAGGTTTCTCAACACTGTACATACATAGCAAGTGCACAACTTTAATAAAATTCATTTATCCTTTCATTAGCAACAACATCATGTTGCTATCAACACTGAACCTTATCAGTATAGTATATCATTCGTCGTTAATTTAACGAAACATTATTATTACCACAACAATCAAATCAGTGATATACTATTAAACAAGCACCTTCTCAAACAATACCACTTCAGTGGGTATGTTTCTTGGCACCACCGATTATTTCTCAATAGCACGTTTCTCGTATTTTAAACAATCGGGCAACCACGATAGTTAGCAATAACACAAATCTCCATTACTTCATATCACAAAATACAGATAGAAGCACACAATTGTCGTACCACATGAGCGCAAAACCACAATCATGTATAAATAATGTGCTATTCAGTTCTCTCAATACTACCTAGGCCCTTAAACGGTCCGAAGAGCTAACCATTGCTCTGAGACCACTAATGTAAGGCCCCGACGTCACATCACACATATAAAACATATAAATTCACATTCCTTAAAACTCCCACTACATGTTTCATATTTATTGTATGGGATTTCATAAAAATTTGGGCAGAGTCTCCCCGTAAACTTGTCTTCCCCGAAGTATATCAAAGAAACAAAAATCAATTATTCCATACTCACAATATCAGCATAATCAATTCCCCAACAATTCACCAAAATAATGCGTCACTCATCTTCAATTAATAATGCATCATATCTCCCAAAAAAATAAGATACTTCTAACACCAACACATAAGGAGGAACTTTGAAACATATATACAGACAATATACATACATTAGACTACTCACAAGAGTGTAATTTTAATTCATAGATAATATTTGTTACACTAATACTTATCCATCACTTCCGAAAGCAATGTAATCGCAAGAGACTCAAGCATACTTTCCTCGAAACACATAGTATCTTTTCTACATGTTTCAACAGAACCAACCCCAAATAAGGTGAGCATACTCCATCATGCTAATCATAGCCATATAAACAAAATCAGAATCGTAACACAACAAAATGATACTACTGCAACTAATAAAGAGATACTCCCAGAATGTGTTTGAGACAATATAGTTTTCTCGAACCGTTCCTGTTTCACAACTTCACAATTTCCAACCATCAAAGTCAATATCGTTATGTAAGACATAATATTCAACAAAACACTCATCACAGAGAATATTTAATAATTCAATAACATGTCACTTCTTTATCATTCATGACTAATAACATATCAGATGCCAGTTTGCCTATCGGTCATGACAACCTCAACGATTCCCCCTACCATCCATGCCATAGGCATCAAACTCAACCCACATATCCAGATATTTACATTTACATATTCATCGTGCCATAGTCATCAAACTCCACTCATATCTCCAGTATCTTATATCAACATCTCATACTTAGCAATATATGTATGCACATATAGACAATTACTTCATAAAATACATGCTCGTATGTTATCACGTAACTTATAGTTAGTAAATTCAAGTCAAGCTATTCTCCCTTGACCGAGGACACGTGGAGTATCCAAAAAAATTGTCAATTCAACATCAATAATCAATATCCCCAGGAAATGACTTAATAATTAAATCCAACCAATGGCTACTACTTCCTCATTCCATTTTAAATATAGTTCATGTAGAGACTAGACTCCATCTTCCTTTGAAGTCATTAATTCATACACATAGTAGCATAATACACACATACATGTAGCCATAATACCCACCCGCTGTAGTAATCGTGGAGAGTCGAGCCAACAATTCACATACAGCGCTGGGAAGTTAATTTAATAGTGAGAGAATTCAAAACTTGATGTATATAAACTTGACCTATAGTTTAAAGAACTCGTAACCATCTAAAATGTAATATAGATAGGGTAACCAAGACATAACAATAGGCTATTTTTCTCAGCCAACCACAACAACATTAAGGTTCCAAACGCAGCAACATCCCTCAAAACAGCAAGGAAAAGATGTGATGATCTTCAAGCTACAACACTATTAAATCAATGAAACAATGAAGCCAAAACTAATAAAGTAATTTCTGGACAATCCCACTATAATCGACATCAACAACTTTTCCTAAACAGTAACAGAAAATTCGAACCTAACAGCAGATTTTTGAGTCAGGTTTTAATCACCAAATTTCAGCAGAAAGACTCAATCCTTAACATCGTATTTTCGAGCATAAACAAGCAGCTTATATCTTCAGATCATAAAGCAACACATATTTTCGAAATACAAGCAACAAATCTTGAACTATTAGCTACAAAGTTTCCAATAAAGATGCAGCAGATTTGGGCCAAGCTCAATCAGCAAAATTCAACACGATTTTCGAACAATAAGGGAGCAGATTTTCGATCCATAACAGTAGAATTTTGACCCATAATCTCAGCACATATTTTCGAACAAAAAAAGCATAAAATCAAATAAAACCGAGCATAAACCGAACAACAAGAAGAATAATTAGCTAAGGAATCATGTAGTATCTTACCCACAAGCTTGAACAAGAATCACACTTGAACCAAGGAAGAAAAATCTCCTATTGCAAAGAATGAGAGAGACGTCGTTGAGTAGTGAAAGGGGAAGAGGAGACCGATTTCTTTAGTGTGTGTATTGGAGAGGAGTATGTGTTTTTTTTTGTCCTAAGTTTAATCCCAATCCTTCAATTATTTTCTCATTTCAATAATAAGTTAGATCTCAACCCTCCAATAATTATCTCAAGGGTTATTATTTCAAGAACTTCTTTTAAATTCAAATACACTACAATTCATCTGGGATTATTTACTCTTCTTCGGACCAAAATCTTATTCCCAACATTTTAGTTCCACATTTAACTCATAATTTACCTCAATTAAATCAAAAGATTAATTATAACAATTTCGGGTATCACAACTGTGATTGTAATCCAAACATTGGCAAGACTAGTGGAATCTCCAATGTACGTATGCCATCTTTTGGGGGCTAAACCACATAAAATTCTTGTGGTCATTCCCTTGTTTTATTTTAGTTTGCTTATTGCGAAATGTTCAAATCCATCATGCATTGACATCCACAAGAGTTTTAAACTGAAGTGCATAATCTCATTTAGTATCAAGAATATAAGTTCAAGCGGGAAATTAACCCTACAACTGGCATCAAAGTCAATTCAGGACTGCAGCAAGTCAAGAAAATGAGTACCAAGATCGAGATGGAGCCGTTTGACGAGAATGTCGATTTTGGTCTGTGGAGGCGAAGAATGCATATCATTCTTGTACAACAGAAAGTCACCAAAGATAATGGAGAATCAAACTGGAAAGACAGTGAAAAAACTAAGGACAATCAATGGTCTTGAGTATTGTTCAATGTGGTTTTCATGATTACTGCAGAGCTATGGGTATAACTTGACATATCGAAATCCTTCCGACGGAAGCAGTTGTTACTATCTGTCATCTGATAAATCACTACCCATCAGTCCCTTTAAACTTCTTAACTCATCTTAAGAAGTGGTACGGAAGACCTTCAACATTTGAGAATCTGAAAATCTTTGGTTATGTAGCCTATGCATACACTAATAGGAAAAACTAGATGATAGAGCTATAAAATGTGTGTTCGTAGGACACCCCGAAGGAGTGAAGGGGTATAAGTTGTGGTGCATTAAATCAGGCACGCAAAAGTTTATCATTAGCAGGGATGTTGTAGGACACCCCCAACCCCTTAACTCGTCATTAGTGCATTTATGACGTCGTATGTATCTAAAAAAAAATCATTCTTTAAAAGAATCATTAGATGCTTCACATATTCCCCATGCCTTTTATAAAAAATTGGGCAGAGTCTCCCCATAAATTGAGCTATCCGATAATAAAACATATCACTAATAATAATTCACAGTCAGGGAAAAACACAATACTAAACGAAATCATCACCATAAGAAAGTTCACAGCCAGGGAAAACACAATAATAAGAAGATATAAAAAGTGGACTCCCAACACCATTATTACAATCCATATACACGACTCCAAGTGCTCACATGCGAGCAACAAATAATGAAAATACCCATCTAGTGGCATAAATAATGTATACCATTTACCCAATCTCATTCTACGCTTCAGGAAGCAATATTATCCAACCAAGCTCGAGCTTGCTATCCCAAAATAACCTTGTAGCTGTAATACTTGTTTCAACAGAAACAGCCCCCACATAGGGTGAGCATACCAACATCACACTACCCATATCATAACAATGCATAAAGATAATGATATCACGATTTAAGAGTATCGAAAATCTATAAAATGTACTCCCTGTAAAGTTTTGAATCTGTATAGCTTCCACACAATGTTCATGTTTCAAGCTTACATGCTTTCATAACATCAAGTTTAGTATCGTCACTGAAAATATGATACTCAACCACACAATGAATTCAATATAACAAGAATCTATTATTTATGCTCAATCATAAATAATTCAATGTCAATGCAGTTTTATCTATCAATCTATCTCACTCAAACACTTTCTCATGCTGGTCATGCCAAAGGCATCCATACCCAACTCCATATCTAGACCACGTACATTTACGTGTCCACCATACCACATATATCAAACTCAATTCACATAATACCCAACTCCCAATCCGGACAACGTACATTTACGTGTCCCCATACCACATATATCAAACTCATTTCACATATTATTTCACTTATATTCAGTCATACAATTATTCACATATATGAATACTGGAATATGAAATAATTCATATTATATCTGTTCGTACGTCACCACGTACCTTATAATCTGTGTTTACCGTCAAGTCATCCTCTTTGTTGTCCAAGAGCTCAAGAAGGCTCTACATGAACTTAAAGGTATAAGGGTTTTCTCATAACCAATATTTGATGCATAAAATATCATAATAATTCATAAGTTATGTCCATAATATCACATAATCCAACCACCCAACAACAAAACTCAATTTAGCCAATTAACATGTTCCAAACATCCAAACCAACACCGAAGTTATTCAAACCAAGACATGAAAGAAAGGATTCATGTAGATACGAGATTCTACCCTTTAAATCCAATTCCCTTAATCCCAACATAGTCATTTATTTGTTTAAATTCAACTTAAACAAATTAAACATGCATTGAGTTTCAATCTAAAACTCATATGATGTCTATTCAAGCATATACATCACCACAATCTTTATTCCAAGTTATAACTCACACTACCATGTATCTAACCCATTTATTCGCACACTACACATGTTCCAAGTTAAAAGCATCTCAAACCAAAGCCAATACTCGCCAAAACACTACCAGATGTAATTCCAAAAAGTAGGCTTTCTTACTAAACATTTAGTATAGCTTTTGGTCACACTCGAACTCCACTTAAGCATTATATCAAACACCTTATGAGCATTATTTTTAAACCAAAACAATAAGAATCTCTAACCATGGCAGCAACAATTTTTGAACCCAATTCAGCAAGAATTTTGAACATAACACAACAAGATTTTTGAAACATAGCAACATGACATTTTCGAACCAAATCACCATCATTTTTGAACCAAAATAGACTCACATTTTCGAGCCAAATTACAGCAGAAAAATCGAGCACAACAGCAAGTTTGAACCACCTAAAAGCATATTTTTAAACAAAAAGCAGTAAGTTTTTCGAGCTACAATCAGCAAGGTTTTCTGTCCATAACAACAGCCTAAAATTTGAACAACCATGCAGCTGATTTTTTTTTCCAAAAACGCACCAATACCGATCCTCAAACAGCAAGAAATCGAGCCATACGCAGCAAATAAAAATCGAACCAAACTTAGCACCAAAATCGCATAAGAATCGTGCATAAATCGAAGAACAAGAGAAGTAATTAACTAAGGAATTAAGCATCGAACCCATGCAAACCTGAGCAAGAATTTAAGTCGAAAATGGAGTAACAATTCGCTCCTTTGCAGCTGGAAGAGGGAAGGCGTGAGTTGAAGAGAAGGGGGTGGAGAGGGAACCGATTTCCAAGTGTGTGTAATGAGGGAGAGATAAAGGTTTAACCATAACCTTATAATTAATCCATACCATCCAATTATTAGTTTAATACAATATTAGGTAAATCTCCACCCTCCACATATTATTTCATAATAATACTTGCAAGAGCCTCTTTTAAAAATTAATAAACTGATACGTTCAACTCAAAAATTATTTATTCCAACTCCGGGACAACAAATAATTTCAGATAATTTAATTCCGTAATTATCCCGACATATCATAAAAATATCATAATTAAATCCATTTGACAATTAATAATTATTCTGGGCATTACAGATGTAGTGTTTAAAGAAGTTGAATTCCCTTCTAAGATATTACTCACATAACCAACCTTGTCGAATAAGAATGAATATATCATGAAGGACACATGATGTAGTGTTTAAAGAAGTTGAATTCCCTGTACAGCCAAAACCACATAATCAAAACGGATCAACACCGTCGAATCACGAACATATCATGAACGACACACCAACCGTGAGGACATCGACCTCGCACCAAATCCTGGAATGGAGTAAATCTCCCAAACCATCACGAACTCAAAGAAAGACGTCAGCGTTTCCCCGATGCTAACCATTTAAAAAGCAGTCAGCCAAACGTAACTGCAAATCAAACGAATCATTCGCGATTCCAAAATAGATATCATCCCAATGATATCTCTACGATATAGCCAACGATGTTAAACATACATCGTTACAAAGTGACCACCAGTACACCATAGTGTACCTAAACTAGATCCGGTTCCTCTTTCCGAATCCATTTCCATCAAAGGAGTAGTTGTACCACATTGCAACACGGATCGGGCAACTCATCGCTACTGATCAACTCAAAACACATCTCTAAAGATGTCTACATCCATAAGTTCCAAGAAAATCACATCTTGGTCCAACACATCATCGAGACTTTACAAGGTCTCAAATTCCCGAAAGGGCATGCAAAACAATCAATCGCATTCCCGCCTCACGTGCTAACCACGACACCCAACACATCCGAAACATGGCCATCCCTCGTTTACCCTAGGATTCAACAATCCTAACACAAGGAAGCTATCGAATTAACTAGCAAGAATTACCATGGTCCCAAAACACGACAATCCCTCATCAGGGGAAGTCAACCGGACCTCACGATTATTCCTCAGAATACATCGTGCCATCAAGATTACCAATCTCAAGGTGCCACAATCTCACACCGGAGATTCATTCATCAAAGCATATAAATCCGATGCTCGACGAGTACCAAGAAAATGCTGGCATTCGTATACCCACATCGGCATACATGCCCAAGCACCAACACCACATGCATACTCAATGCAATAGACTCGAGTATCTCCAATCATACCCAAAATCCAAAAACCAACTGTCAATCCTCAATTATTCTCACTCCACGGAGAATGATGGTTTACAAACCAAAAAGGGTGTGATTTTAACATCAACATTACACAAACCAAATCAACGAATCCCAAAGATTCAACTGGTAGGTATATCAATTCCGTCTTCCTCACAAGGAAAGTGTCATGAATCCATGACCCTCCAACCTCGAACCACTGTTCGGAAAACCTGGATATACTTATACCAAAATATATTCCGGAACCCAGAAATACACAACTGGTTAGAATAGTGCATCAATGCCACTATTACCAAATCGAAACCCGTATACACCACGTATACTCATTCTAATGATGCTCTGTACTAATGCCATAGTACTCCATAAACCTCGAGCATCTCCCAGAGACGCCTCCTCGTACGTCTTACCGGAAATATAAAGCCATTACCCAATCCATCATCAGTAATGATTACCATGACTGATTTACAATCAACCCCCGATCGATACCAACTGTCTCCATGACAGTACAATCCAAATCTCTCCAAGAGATATCATCAATATAGTAGTGTTACCTCACTAACTATATCCCACAATTCCAATTGTGACCTGTTGCATTCCATATGAAAGGACGCTCAACCAGAGCTAACAACGACTTCCTGACACTCGCGTTGGTATTCCCAACAAAATCGAGTTGTCCCGGTACAAGTCCCTCGAAACATTTGACGTATAAACATACCCGTGAGGTATTCCCTGCCTAAAACATCAAGCCACATAGAGACTACAAGAGTCTACCATAAACCCTCATCGTATCACCGTACGATTCACCAAACTCAGTTCCAGCGAGCAGTGTAATGGCTACAACAAGCACACTATATCACTACAATAATACCTGGCTAGCGATTCCCTGCTCCCATAGGTCCATACCAACCCATCAACGTGACACACGTCCCATCCCGGTATGCCCTACCATACAAACCATTAGAGTTGTGGGTCATCACCCAATATATCTCTAAACACCAAGGCATAATGGACATCCCGGTGTCCTTGCTCAACCACAGTGCAATCGTAATCCATTAGGACTTATTCCACACCCTCAGGGGTGGGTGTAACCATGTCTACCACACATTACAACGACAAGCGAGTAGTTTCCTCTATGACTACTCTTACCACCAATCACTTGGCCTTAGCCATACCAGAGGTATCGCTACTCCAAATATTTACCCCTAGCACATGATGATGTACACTCACTGGTACAATGCATCCAATAGTCCATCAAGCAAACCTGCTCGGCATAATGGTCCCGTCAACTAGTGACCCAGACACTAATCTGTGCCCACCATCGGCACTCCAATCATACAACTAAATACATACGCCCCGACGTATTATTCATCAAAACGACGCTACACGTCTACATAGAACATCCGCTATGTCATCGCCTGTGACGGTATATGCCAACATATGACATCCAAATCTCATCGTCAAACACATGACGGTATATATAACAACACATGTCATCGCCAATAGATGTAGCGGAATGACCCGTCGCTATATAATACCCGACGGCATGAACCATCGTCAATAGCATAGCGGAAGAAACCATCGCTATGAATACCCGGCGGCATAAACTATCGCCAATAAACTAGCGGAATGAACCATCGCTATATAGATACCCGGCGGCATAAATCATCACAAAATAAACTAGCGGAATGAACCATCGCTATATAGATACCCGGTGGCATAAACCATCGCCAATAAACTAGCGGAATGAACCATCGCCATAGAGATACCCGGCGAAATGAACCATCGCCAATAAACTAGCGTCATGATATCCTTCGCTAAGAAGCGGCAAATATCCTTCTTCGCTACTTCGCTTCGACATACCAGCGGCATAATATCCCTCGCTTAAGCGGCAAATATCATCCGTCGCTATAATATGACAGCGGAAAGCTCATCGCTACGCCATATTAGCGTATAATATCCCTTGCTTAAGCGGCAAATATTCTTCATCGCGGTGGTATGACAGCGGCGCCACTACTCCTCGTTTATCATGACAGCGGAAATACCCCTCGCGTTACACGACAGGGGAAATACCCCTCGCTTAGACAATGCCCAGCGGAAAATAATATCCCTCGCTATGATATGACAGCGGTCGTGTTCTTCGCTTCATATCAGCGGCAAATATTCTCTCATCGCTACGGTATGACAACGGCAAGTATGTTGGGATATGCCCTAAGACATATCATTAATGATTGTTTATGACATACAATGGAATATGATTTATGAATGGCAATTCATTATTCTATATTATTCTTTTAACTGTGCAATGTGAATAAATATATGATAATGTCCTTAGAATAATATGTATTATTCTTAAACATTGTCCCTAGTCAAGTATTATCATGAATCAGGATAATGATAATACATAGAGACTAGTATGTATTGATTGATGAATTGTTCATTGATATGAGATATCAAATCAATACATGGGTACATGTTAGAGAACGATTGTACTGGACAGACTCACCATGAGAATGCAACATGGATACTTATATGATCGTCATATGCAATTCTCATAGTGATAATAATGTATGTAATCCTTACGACGTGTGATCATCAGAGATCCCAACATAAGGAGTTATGTATCTTGATATCGTCAAACGTTACCCTTAACAGAGTAATCTATAAAGACGACTATTGGATACACTACGAATTATGTAGAGGGATGTTGACTGATCGAGATAGGATTTGTCCCTCCTATATAACAGGAGATGTGTTTGGCCCTTGATCAAGTGAGAACTAAAATGCATGGCCATGCTCGAATGAGTCGATATGAGATATCGAGCTTATTCGTTTATTCTAGTTCTACTTGGGGATCAAGAAATAGAGATTGAATATACGAGTATGACTACCATGACTCGTGTTCAATCTAAACACAAAGGACAAAGGATTAAGTTACATGGTAAATATTATCACAAGTTCTTAGGTTATGTCGAGTCATTGACATTCTTGTAATTTGGGTAGCATTGATGTGTTGCTAGATACCGCTCATTGCTTGCGACATAAAATGAGATTTTATGTCACTGCCAACATTACAAGATCCTATCGGGTCGCACAAAAGATTAAATCGAGAAGGGAAATTAAATTCATTGGATGAATTAATTAATTAAGAAAAGTCTTGATTAAAAGATTATAAAGATTAATTAAATCATGGGTTGGGCCCATGAGGCTTTAAGAAAGCCTTAAACCTTAATTAAATCTTATAATATAAATACAAGGTTATGATTAATTGTATAACATACTTTTTATCATTCTAACCTACTAAAAGCACACGCCCCGCCTAAAAGTCTTCAAGGAGCTCTCGGTTTTTGCCATATAGCCGATGAGAGACTTGATGTTTTGGGTGATCATTCGATTTTGATCGAGTGTGCTTCTTCTTCCGGTCTAAGAACGAGTCTAGCAACTTGTTCTTAGACTATCCCTTCACCCGATTTGATCGTGTGGATACCGTTGAGGCAAAACTTGACAAGTTTTGCTAGTGACTCGAAGGAGACGTTGGACGTGGTGCTGCTCTGTGAAATCTGCTCAAACACGCTACAAGGGTGAGACCTTTATTCATTTATCCGATATGAACAACCTATGTATAGATCCGGTGTTTAGTAATCCAAATTTTTAAATTCCTTGATTGTTGGATTACTTACAGTGGTATCAGAGCC
>CAJQUN010001135.1:0-102138 GCA_907163345.1 Haberlea rhodopensis | reverse complement strand
ATCCTCAACGAAAAACAAGGATGAATAACACTATAAAAAACTTGGAGATCAAGAGTAGGCAATTGGCAACTATCTTGGCTGGGAGAGCACAAGGAAACTCTACCAAGTGACACAGAGAAGAATCCAAGGAGCAAGGCACCAATGCCGTGACCCTAAGGAGTGGAAAAGAACTTGGTGATGAGAATGAGACTGAAAAGATTGTATTAAGCAAGAGAGAGAAGCAGCAGCCACGCAACAAGGGTAAGTTCACTAGAGACACAAACACATCACACCACAAGAAAAGGTACAAATTCCTCCCCATTCCCTTGCAGCAGTAATAGGGCAAAGGTTGATTCAAACTTTGCCAAATTTTAGACATGCTTAAGAATTTGCATATAGATATACCATTTATTGATGCCTTACGAGAAATGCCAAATTATGCTAAATTCTTAAAGAAGATATTGTCTAAGAAGCAGAAATTGGGAGAGCACGAGACTGTATTTTTGACTGGGAATGTAGTGCTATTGTGCAAAATAAATCGGCCACCAAGTTAAAAGATCCAGAGAGTTTCTCTATTCCTTGCACTATTGGGCCTAGTTCTTCCATTAAATCGTTATGTGATTTGGGTGCTAGTGTGAACTTAATGCCTTTGTCTGTTTTAGGCGACTTGGATTGGGAGAGCCGAAGACCACAAGGGTGGTGTTTTGCAAATGGCGGACAAGTCTATCACTTACCCACTAGGAATCGTCGAGGATGTGTCAGTCAAGATAGATCACAATTCACTTTCCGGTGGATTTTCTAGTGTTGGATATGGAGGAGGACGCGAGTATGCCATTGATCCTGGGGTGCCCATTCCTAGCTACTGGAAGAGCTATTATCGATGTTGAAGAAGGGAAGTTGATCCTCCGTGTAGGAGAGGATCATGTTACCTTTACTATGTTTTCAAACTTCACCACATGCACACAACACGCACACATGTTTTATTGATAAAATTAATATTTTGCCTGATGATGTGGTGCAAGATACTGATAAGGTGAAGGTGAAGACCGAACTAGAGACTGAAGAAGGCAAGAGCCATGACATGGTGAAGCCAAGGAAGGCGAAGAAGCAAAAGATAAAAGGACATTTATGAAGGAGAGACAGTCCAATTGCATAAAGCGCCACCCCCCTCGCATTTTCCAAAGCAAGCGAAAGGCTTCATGGGTTGGACCATTCACTGTTACCAAGATATATACCCGCATGGAGCCATTAAGGTAAGTGATCCTATTCTAGGCACTTATGTCGTTAATGATGAGAGGTTGAGGCATTACCCAGTTGATTACGGAGATTCATGCTCCACACACCATCCCAACCTTTGAGAAAATGTGGTAATAAGTCCAGCTTGGACTATAAATCAAGAACTCTTTCCTATCCCTTTGCTTTGTTTTTAGTTTATTTTGGTTTGTTTTGTTTTGTTTTTGATTTTGGCGAGACTCCATGCGTGCTGTGATCTGTCCAACAATATGCCCCACAAGCTGACGAGGAATTGGACAACGATCACTGACGGTCGTTGTCAACGGTAACTGCTTTGTCTTACTTTCCATGCTTATTACATTGAGGACAATGCATGAATTAAGTTTGGGGGAGTGCATTACTGTGTCATGCTTCTTCTTTGGAATTGTATCGTTTCTTGAGCACCAACAAAATTTTCTTGAAAATGAGTTCAATTAGTAAGATAAGAATAAATCATAGTAGTGGTCTCTAATCCATGATGATATTAATCTCACTTTGCATGTCAACTTAAGTTTTGATTGTAAAACTTGTTTGTGAATATCTTGTTTTGAGTAGCATGTCAAAGATGAGGAATATTTGAGCACATTTGAGTCATAATCTTGTGAATTGCATTTGTAGTAGTGAAAATTTTTGTGAACTTGATGAATTGTTTTGAGCATCTTAGAGTACCTTAGAAACTATTTGATGATGACTTTTGAGGCGAAATTTATAGTTATGAACTTGACTTGGAAATGATTTAGGCGATCTTTGGACCGTTTGAGCCTTTCAAGCTTACCATGTTTACATCAATCTCTAGTATCCTAATTTGAGCCTAATTGAAAAAGAATGGAGTATGTTTAACATACTATTAGCCCCCATTCAACATTCTTTGGCAAACTCATTATACCCACCTAATTGAGCCTAAATTGAATTTTTTATCTTCACCCTAAGGGAGTATAATGATTCACATTAGATGCACATGAATTGCTATATTTTGATGAGCTTATTGTAAAAAAGATGATGAATGAGAAAGAAAAGAATAGAAAAGCCTTGAGAAAATTTTTTTTATCCAACTAAGACCCAAAGTGGCCAAGGCTAAAGAGAAAAAGAAGAAAGCTCAAGTTGTGCTAACAATATGAACATTACATGCTTATACTCTCTTCTTTGTGCTATCCTATCCTTTCTTTGAAGCCAAACACCTAGGCCTAACGCTACAAGCTTAAAAGACCTATTGATCCAAGTCTAGGGAGTGACTACATTAGTGGAGAAGTGTTTGAAAATAGAAATATGGGGTACTCAAGGATAATCTTAACTTTCATTACCTAGCATGATTTGATCTATGAAAATTGCATGAAACTTGAGAGTGACAATAGCACACACGCACGTTCTGATTCGGAGACATGTTGTTTGATCTAGGAGAAAACACAACTTGTTAAACTTTCTGATTTATTTTTTGTTTGTCTGTAAGTGAGATGTCTGAGCTACATGATTGACTATGAATTGGTTTATTTTGAATCTTTCAATGTTGAACTTGACTGTTTGATCTTATTTCTTGCTCGAGACGATCAAGTTTAAGTTTGGGGGAGTTGATAAGTGTGATTTTTACACTTAATTTGATATAAGATTAGGGGCGTTTTTGTAGTGATTCTTGGAAAATATTACTTTTCTTGGTTTTATTTGTATATTTCAGGAATCCAGGGCCAAATGCATAAAAGTTGAGGAAATAGGCTTAAAATGATGAAAAAGGACCAAACTGAGCAAACCTGGAAAAGGAGGGGCAAAATCGTATTTTGCTGAAAATAGAGAGGAGGCGACCGATCGCCTCAAATGAGGCAATCGATCGCCTCCAGGCAGTAGCAAGAGGCGATCCATCGCCTCATTTGAGGCAATCGATCGCCTCGACTCGAAAATTCGGGATTTTGTTTCCATCTTGGTTATTTGGTGTCCAAACTTGGTGAAACTCCTCCTACCATAAATATGGATTATAATGGATGTTTTTGGGAATTTTTGGCTCACTTTTGACCTACAATACACAGCCTCCATCACTCATCATCCTATCCAACCATCTATACACCATAACCATTGAAGATAAGACGCATCGGAAGAGACGGGACGACGGAGCAACGCAAGGAGTCAAAGCCTATCGTTATTTCTATATTTCTAACTCTAGTTACTCTTTTCATTAGATTTAAATGTGTAGAATTTTGCAAAACATGTTTATGCATTATTATTTGATGGATATTGTTGGCTAGGTTTGTTATCAAGACTTAGGGGATCCTTTGTATGAACCCATGATTTTAATTGAATGTTTTTGGTTGATTCTTATTATCTAAGTGCATAGATCATATGTTCTTCATGCTTTTAAGGGTTTGACCGTCCTTGAATGATAGTAAATTACAATTGAGATCAGAGATAAAATTGTGATTCGATATAGTGATTTATGCCGTGGATTTCAGACCGAGATCGAGAGATGAAGTCAAATACACGTGTGATAGCTATAGATATCTAGTAATCGAAAGCTAGAAGTTTTCACGAATCTTAATACAATATTGTGTTGTTAAATAAGTACACGAGAGTGACTTACTACAATTTGATATTAGGTTTAATATAACTCGAGAGAGTATATTAGATAAATTTGGAAAACTCATCACCTTAGATTGTTTGAATTCGATTCTTAACTAATAGGTGAATTGTGGGGGATTACGTAGGTGAACCGAAAGTATTGATCATTGTTTCTTTTGATTATATTCTTATTCGTTCTTGTGTTTTTGGGTTGATCTTGAGTTCATTAGTCAATTTAGTTAATTAATCACAACCAGTTATCGTAGACTAAATATAGTTAAACTAGTGGAGTTTGGTACTTATTTCCTAGTCCTCGTGGGTTCGACACTCATACTTATGTTATCATTATACTAAAACTTGATACCGTGCACTTGCGGTACATAATCGCATGATATTGCATTTGATTTTGAATATGTTGCTAGGCTAAGTTTGTTATCAAGACTTAGGGGATCCTATGTTATGAACCCATGATTTAATTTGAATATTTTGATTTATTCTTATATATCTAAGTGCATAGATCATTGTTCTTCATGCTTTTAAGGGTTTGGCCATCCTTGAATGATATTAATTACAATTGAGATCGAGAGATAAAATTGGAATTCAGCGTCGCTCCAGTCGATGTGCATGGCGAAGTCCTCCTGGCTGCCATCGCCTGGGTGCGATCTGCCTTAAGCCTTGCCACAATTGATTTTCTCCAATCAATCCACTTTTCAACCATAAAACCTGTACACTAAGTAGACACAATTAGTATAACAAACATAAGTTTTGTGATCATCAAAACTCATAAAAAAATCCTGAGATAAATTAAACATTAAACAAACCATGCGTTTTAAGGCTCAACAATCTCCCCCTTTTTGATGATCACAAAACTTGATAAACTTGAATATGTAATCATGCATGAACTGTGAGTAAACAAGGACTCCCCCTTAACCACATTGCATAGCACATACACGATTTAACCAAGTAATGCATAAAAAACTCTCCCCCTCAAATCATTCATAACTCTCCCCCTCAAACTATGCATGCAAAAACTTCAACTTTATCACAAAAATCTTCCCCTTTTTTGTGATAATCAAAAAGTTCAAATAATCATATCACAAATATATGTTGACAATAGCCTTATTTTAACAATTTACACATGTTCCTCATCAAAGTATGTAATAGCCATAAACAAGCATAAGATTGAATCATTTAGAGGAAGACAAACATGTGTTTAAGGCAATCAACAATGAATTCTAAATTTTGCAAGTCTGCATATGTTCATGCACTCATGCCCAATAGACATTAAAAATTCTCAAAGCATCATTTGATAAGATAATAAAATTATTAAGGTCATGATAGCATTATATCAAAGGTTGAGCATCCAAACACTTATAGCATGCTTAATCACATAATTTCACATTTTCACATTGCAAATTCAAATTTGAACTCAGGGCATATCAAGATACTTACTATAAAGAGATAAGCATAAATCATGCATCAAAAACAATTTATATGTGCACATGCTAAGGGGAAATTCTTTTTACTATCAATGACTATTGAGCTTCATTATTTATTGGTCATAATTAATTTGTGCCAATAAAATTTTGAATTACTCTTTTAAAATGCACAAAATAATTTTACCTTCGATGACAAGAGTACGTTCTTGTCACTGGTCCTATACCTCGCGCTTCTTCTATTGAGGTGCATACGATGGTTTCCTCCCTTGAGGTGCTAGTCCCTTCATCATCCATTACTTTGTTGTCCCTACAAAACAAATTAACAATTGGAGGATCTTTGGTACCCATTTGATTTTTGGGTCCTTGAGGGTTAGCTTTCATCAATGCCTTTGGAATCCATTCCACCTTTTGTTAGGTTGGTATTGGATTTTAGCAAACCTACATTTATTCTTTGTATGATCATTTTTACAACAATAAGTGCAAGTAGGAGAATTATGCTTAGCTTTGGCCAACAAGCTTGAAAATGTTTTAGATTTGCTTGAAAAGCCTAGTCCGGCTTTATCAAAGCTACAATGTTGTAAGCCAAGCAACTCATTCATCTTTAAACTACTATCACTAAACTTGACAAAGATGTCTTTAAATCATGCACTTGATTTTTCAAAGTAGTATTTTCTTCTTCCTTCTTAGCCAAGTCTAGCTTAAGCAATTTATTTTTCTTCTTGGTTCTACCAAGATGATCAATGAGTTCATTATAAGAATCTAATAATTCATAAGATGGTATCTCATCATCATTCTCTTCATCTTCATCTCCAAGAGCCAGTAGACAAAGATTTGTTTCTTCTTCTTCATCGGAGTCACTATCACTCCATGTGGCTATAAGAGCTTTCTTCTTCCCTTTGTCCTCATTCTTCTTCCTAGGACATTTATTAGCATAATGACCTTTATCTTGACAATTATAGCAAGTTACCTCTTGTTTTGAATCATGTTTGGTGGCACTAGAGGTCTTTGGCTTGTTGTGTTTGTTGAAGAATTTCTTAAACTTTCTAGTGAACAAGATCATCTCTTCATCATCTTCATCACCGGAGTGATCTTTCCTCCCGACCAAGGCGATCCTTTTTCTTATGGATCTATCATCCTCCTTTATTCCCTTCCTTGTTGACACTTCAAGCTCATGGGTCACCAAAGTACCATGAAGTTCATCAAGATCATAAGATGCACTTTCTCCTTTGTTGGATTCAATGATGGCCGTCCTCTTTGCATCCCATTCCTTTGGCAAGGCTCTTAGTGCTCTTCTACATATTTTCTTTCGAGGGTACTTCTGACCAAGTTGAGCAAGCTAATTTATGATTTGGGTGAGCCTTATAAATGTCGAGTCAACCTCTTCTCCGGACTCCATCTCAAATGTCTCATATTTGAGTTGTAGTAGGTCTATCTTCGTCTCCTTCACTTGATTTGTGCCCTCATGACAAATTTGCAATTTGTCCCATATTTCCTTTGGGATTGCGCACATCGAGATCCGGTTGTACTCCTTCATATCTAAAGCAAAATGTAAAATATTAACAGCTTTAGTATTTTGAGATATTAAAATTATGTCCGCCCTTGTAAAATCGTCCATTTCTTTGGGAATACTTATTCCCACAACTTCTTTTAAAGGAATGTGTGGACCTTTTACAATGATCTTCCATAAGTCATAATCTACGGATTGGATGTATAGAGAAATTCTATTCTTCCAATAACCGTAGTTATCACCCGTGAAGAGCGGAGGTCTATTTGTCGATTGACCTTGAGCAAACTCATTTGCTAGATTAGCCATATAAAATTTTGATTTAAAACAAAAATCAAATGGCTCTGATACCACTTGTTGGAACCGAAGAGGGGGGTGAATGAGGTTCCTTGGCTGCTTTAGCGTTTTAAAATGAATTTGCAAAAATGTTGAGTTTGCGCTGCGGAAGACCTCAAGTCAATCGATAAATAAATAAAATGAAGAAATAAATAAATGCGTAAATTAAGTAAAGCGATAAATGACAAGAGAATTTGTTATAGAAGTTCGGCAATGAATCACCTACGTCTCTTCTTCCCGGTTAGAAAATGTTTAACCGAGGTTCCACTAGAATGAAAATGATCTTGGCCTTAAGGGCTCCAAATTAGCCACAAACAAACTCTTCACGAGTCACCAACTCTTCACGAGTCTTCTTGGCCTTAAGGGCTCCAAGGATAGCCACACAAACTCTTCCCGAGTTACCCACACTCTTCACGAGTCTTCTTGGCCTTAAGGGCTCCAAGGATAGCCACACACTTGCACCAACTTTACTTGTTGATGACTTTTACAATTTTCAACTTGCGTCGGTGTTGGAGGACTGATAGGGTTGAATATTACGCGTTTTTATGCTATGATATGTATATGTTTTCGTGTTGATTCTTGAATTATTTTACGTTTTATGGTATATATTTCTATATTTCAGGAATCAATGTTGAAATTCATAAAAGGGGAAGAAATCAAGCTAAAATGATGAAAAATGAATAAAGTTGAAGAAAAGAGGAAAAAAAACCAGAATCCAAGACACATGTTGCTCCTTTCTCCTCAAATTACTATATGTTCGAGCCATGTTTTGGAAATGTGGTCTATATAAAAGTTGTATAACTTCCTCTTATCTTCGTGTGGACAGCTGATCAAATTTGGAGTTTGTATGAGAAAGTTACGGCCAAAATACGAAACTTGCCAGAAGCTGAAAAAGGCGAAGAAAACTTACTGTGAAGCTTGATCGATCGAGCAAGCATTTCCGATCGATCGAGAAGTGCTGAAAAAGCCACGAAATTTTTACTGGAAGGCTCGATCGATCGGCCACTTTGTCCGGATCGATCGGGACGAGGAGTTTTCAGAAAAATAATTTCCTTGTAGAGTTTGTATGCAAAAGGGAAGTCCATAATTCTTTCCCCTATATATTATACACAAGATTTTCAACCCAATAGAAGACTTTGAAACCTAGGAATAGCCTCCACACCTCCATACTCCATATCACCGTCATCCACCATCACCACTTCAACCTAGGAATTGGAACAACCCAACAAGGCGATTAAAGAGACGATCGAGAAGGAAGCAAGAGAAGGAGCGAAGATCTACAACCGGAGTCGACGCTGGGAGTTTTTCTTTGTCTTTAATTCTTAGTTTTGTTGTTGATAGGCTTAGATTTTAAGTGTTTTTTACTGTAATTTCTTCCCATTTTCCGTACTTTTTCCTGGATGATATTATGCTTTTTGGTGTTTATTCGTTTGTTTTAGGAAAATAGATCGGAAGCCGAAGAAATGAGCTAATTTGAAGATAACGGGCGAAATCGAGGCGAGAAAGAGTTGAAATTGAGGAAGTGAGATTTTTGGAATCTCGATCGATCGAGATTTTGTCTTGATCGATCGAGCCAGACAGTGTGCTGAGAAGAAAAGAATTCAAGTCTCGATCGATCGGAACAATTTTCCGATCGATCGAGCGAGGCAGTAACTTCAGAGCTAAATTTATCAAAGTCTCGATCGATCGGAAGGAAATCTCGATCGATCGATCGAGGCAGTGAGTTTCAAAGGCTGGCATGAACAGTGCACCGATCGATCGGACGCAAATCTCGATCGATCGAGACGCAAATCCGGGAAAATCTTATCTTCCATTTTTGAAATGATTTTTGAGGTATAAAAGGATAAATCACTTCCATATCAAAGATATACCATACCAGACGTGATTTAGGTCGAGAATAAGCAGCCCTAGCCGCCGCCCAACGCCGCCGAAGGAGATTCAATCTCCGTTCTTCGTCCAAAGTCGAGCCAATCTATTCCGGAGTGCAAGGAAGGAGCAAGAGAAGAAATCACGGTGCAACGCACGGATTCATCCACCGTTTATCGTATTTCTAAACTTTGATTTCTTTGATTTTCAATTCCATTTGATGTTTTTGAGGTCGAGAGACAATTAAACTCTTATGTATTTGATTTGAATTAAATCTAGTTTATTTTAACGAGTTTTAGTTTCGTTGTGTTTGATTATTGATTCAGTTGTGATTGAGCGCATTGATTTCTATTGTTCATAAATTAATTGCATGTGTAGATCAAAGTCTAGCTAACTTTGATTGAATCTGAGAGTTATAACCGAGATCGAGAGATAACGTTGTAACACGCTCTATTAATTTATGATGTATGCTACGATTGAGATCGAGAGATGATATCGCATACGTGAGAGCTTAGAATCGAGAGATTTAGAGTAACAAGGTTTTGACGATTTATGCAATGTTGAATTAATAAATAGATGCACGAGAGTGATTTATTCTAAATTTAATGTTAGTTTCTTTACAGCTCGAGAGAGTGTATTGAATAATAGCGAAAACCTTTCACCTTTAGAATCAATTGGTTGATAATTTGCTAATTCAGTTGAATCATTAATGATAACATAGTTGAACGATGAGCTTGGTAATTTTCTCGAGTGACTTGCCTTCGCATATCTAGAACCATTCATCTTATTGTTTCTTGTTTATTTTTCAGTCTTTAGTTTAAATTAGCATTAGTTAATCGCCTTTGTTAATCGTAGGCTAAATATAATTTTATTAATCTTATTTGGTACTTATACGTTTGTCCCCGTGGATTCGACAATCCGTACTTAATTTTCACTATACTAAAACTTGACAACCGTGCACTTGCGGTAGAATCGCTTCACACTATTCTTTGAAATATCTTTTGTTTAAAAATAAAGCGGTCAAGTTTTTTGGCGCCGTTGCCGGGGACTAATCTGTATAATATCATACGAGATTAGTTAATTGTAATTTAGCCAATTCTTTATTATTTCGATTTGTTTTAATTCTTTGTTTTTGTTAGTTGATTGTTTTGATTTTTGATTTGTGTATTTTGTTGTCTCCTTTTGTCTATTTTGTACAGGAATCGTTTCTCCAGTGCATGCTCAGAAGAGAGGAGCCCATTCTCGAGCCTTTCGATCCGGAAATAGAAAGAACTTTACTCAGGCGATTACGAGAAGCTCGAGCGATGGCAGATAATAATGAAGTATAGAACCCAAGGTCAATGATGGACTTTGCGCAACCGGCATTTCATGGATCGTTATCCAGTATTACGAGGCCGACGATTCAAGCGAACAACTTTGAGATCAAGCCGGCAATTATACAAATGATTCAGCACTCGGTTATGTTTGGGGGAGCGGCCACAGACGACCCAAATAATCACATCTCCAACTTTTTGGAGATTTGTGACACGTTCAAACATAATGGCGTCTCCGACGACGCCATCAGGTTAAGACTTTTCCCCTTTTCATTACGAGACAAAGCTAAGTCATGGTTGAATTCACTACCTGCATGTTCTATCACAACATGGGAGGGGATGACGAAGTCGTTTTTATCAAAGTACTTTCCACCTTCCAAGACGGCGAAGATGCGAAACGATATCACAACCTTTGGGCAGTTTGACCCCGAGACGTTATATGAAGCGTGGGATCGTTTTAAGGAATTGTTGAAGAGATGCCCACACCATGGTCTACCCATATGGCTGCAGGTACAAACTTTCTATAACGGTTTATTTTCTTCTAACCGTTCGATGATAGATGCAGCATCTGGGGGATCAATAATGAGGAAGACGTCGGAAGAGGCATATAGCTTATTGGAAGAAATGGCGTGCAACAGCTACCAGTGGCAGCCAGAGAGGAGCACGCCACAGAAACCAATAGGAGTCCATCAAGTGGACGAGATCACTGCTCTTTCGGCTCAGTTAGAAGCTATGAACCGGAAGATAGACAGCATGGGAGCAGCAACGATGCAAGCTCAAGCTATCTTCTGTGAGCTGTGTGGAGGCGGTCATCCAAGCATCGAGTGTCAGGCAGGTAATCAGTTTAACCAATCTATTGAGGCTGTGAATTTTGTAGGTAACAGGCCACCCAACAATTCATATTCGAATTATAACCAACCATGGAGGAACCACCCGAATTTGAGATGGTCGAATCAAGAGAATGTGTTGAACCCACAACCGCAGGCAGGGTTCACACAAAAACTGAGTATGGAGGAACTTATGGCAAAGTTGATTTCATCGACGGAGGTAAGGATGCAGAATCAGGATGCATCTATTAAAAATTTGGAAGTGCAGATAGGGCAGTTGGCCACGTTGATTTCGGGGAGAACGCAAGGTACACTCCCAAGTGATTCTGTAAAGAATCCAAAGGAGCCATCGAATTGACAAGACGAGGAGGTGACAGTCCAGCTTGGGACTATAAATTAAGAACTTTCTCTTCCTTCCTCGAGTTTTGTTTTAAATTCCTTGTTTTAGTTTGTTTTGTTGTTAGTTGTGTTTCTTTTTTGTCCGTGAATAAGTCCGTGTGTTTTTATTACAGATGTGAAAGTAAGAGCAATAAGGATGTAGGTGAGGCAACCCGAGAGAGAAATTTTAAATTTCTGGCTTCTGGTGTTGGCGATCGATCGAGACAAAATCTCGATCGATCGCCCAAAGCTTTTAAATTGCGATTTAAGCTACTGCCTCGCTCGATCGATCGAAAATTTTTCCGATCGATCGAGCGAGAGAAAATTTGAAAAAAAAAAAAGGGCACCGAAGACAAATCTGCACTCTACAAAACACTTTCTCTCCTCTTCACAGCAGAACCCTAGTCGCCTCTTTCAATTCTTCCATCTAATCTCATCCTTATTCCATCAATTGTCCAATTATTTCAAATCCTTGAAGTAAGTATTGATTCTAATGAGAAATTCTTTGCAGATCTGAAATATTACGCTCCGAATTGGGTAGACTAGCAGGCGAAAGGAAATTCCAAGTCAAGCACAAAAAGCCATCAAAGATCAGATTTTTACTTGGTAATTGCTTTCATAATCATTTATTTTCATCTGTTGGTAAAAATTACTTTGTTGAATTAAATTGGGTAGATAAGCATCAACGTTTGGGGGAAGTATTGTTGTGTTGAGGGGTATTGGCATTGCTGTGTTTTTGAGGTGGTGTTTAGTTGCATTCAAGCGCGTTAGTTGGGAATAATTTAGCAAGAAAATGTCGTCTAGAAAAAGGTCAAAGCAGACGGAGACTTCCCAAAAGCAAAAGCAGGCGGAGGCCACCGTTACTGAGCCAGGGTATGACGAACAGAAGTTTGTCAATGCCACAATTGCCGAGTTATATCCCACCTATCATAAGAAACCCCTGAGCCGTGAAAGGGGAATGAGCATGGATAAATTGGAGTGTTTTGTCATTAGGACAGTACGGCGAAAAGGGTGGTTTCAATTTGTTCAGACACCGATTGATGTTGTGGTGCCACTGGTGAGGGAGTTTTACACAAATCTTCGGGCTATTAAACCAGGGCACCGAGCAGTTGTTTATGTTCAAGGGAAGGATGCGTTGGTGGATCGAGCTTCAATAAATAATATTTACCGGATGCCGTTCCTGCATAACTGTTCATACCAATCTTTAAAGAATAGCAGGATAGACTACGATGAGGTATTGGCAGTCATTGGCATGCCGGGAGTGGATTGGCAAAGGAACGATAAAGCAGAGCCACAGTTGGTTCTAAAAAAGCATTTGAAGCCAGAGGCCCAAGCATGGTTTTCATTTGTCGCCTCGCGGGTCATGCCTTCGACCCACACTTCTGAGGTGACAAAAGACAGAGTGGTCCTGGTATATGCCATCGGAAGTGGACTTCGGCGAGATCATTAGTGATCACATTGAAGAGATTGGGAGCAGCCCACCAACCTCCGCACTACCGTTTCCATCCACGATCACTGCTTTTTGTCAGAGAGGCGGAGTGACATGGGGGGAAGACGAGGAGCTACTTCCACCGAAGACCCCGATCATTGTGGACGGTCCACCACCTCCTACGGGCCGACGAAGGGCCGAGCCAAGACCCTCGGACACTACACAGGCTAGAGCATCATCCTCCGCTGCAGAGCGTACACGTGTTACATTGGACTCTCTTCATAGGGATCTCCAAGATATTCGCCTGGAGCAGCAGAGCATTCACAGCATGCAACGGGACATTCATAGCATGCAGAGAGCATTGCAGATGGACCATGAGCAGGTAGCTCAGCGACAGATGGAGTTCATGCACTATCAGAGTGCATGGAACACTGCCATGGCCCAGGGATTTCCAAATTCCAGTTCCCGCCGGAGCCACACTTTGCACCTTATCATCCGCATGCACCTCCACCTTCTGAGTACCCACCACTTTCGCCATATAAGGGCGAGGAGCACCACTACCCAGTCCCCCCTTCGGAGCATGATGAGGACGACGATCAGTGACGATCGTCGTCATGGTATGTGTCTTTGCCTTTGCATTCATTTTTCTTGTTCATTGAGGGCAATTCACATGCTAAGTTTGGGGGGGGGGGGGGGTTGAGTATTTGTATATATCTTGCTTTTGCACATATTGCTACTTGTCTTGCTTCTTTTCTTGCATGATTGCATTATTTTGTGACTGATTCATCCTTGAGCATTACCAACAAAAATTTTTTTTGTGAGTTAGTCTTGAGAAATGAAGAATTAGATTTGCAATGGTAATATATGATGAAATTAACCCTCATATAGATAGGAGTCATGAAAATGTTTAACTTTTTGTATATATCCTTGGTTAACCATATGTCAAAGCTGAGGAATAATTTGAGCACTTATTGAGTCATGATTGAGTGAAGTATGTATTGATTAAATTGAAAATCTGTGTTAACTATGATGAGTCTTGAGTATCTTAGATAACTCTACAGTTTGGTTGAAAGCACTTTGAGGCGAAATTTATAATTAGGAACTAGACTTGGAGATGATTTAGGCGATCTTTGGACCGTTTGAGCCTTTCAAGCCTACCTGTTATACATTATTCCTTAGTGTCCCCTCTTGTGCCTGATTGATAAAGAATGGTATATGCATTGCATATGATTAGACCCCCATTCAACATTCTTGACAACCTCATTATACCTACCTTGGATTGAGCCTAAAAGAAAATTTTTACCCACCCCTAAGGGAGTATAATGAATCTCATTCATTGCATTAAATTGTTATATGTTGAGAAGTTCATTGTGAAAGAAATGAAATGAACAAAAGAATGAGCAAAGAAAAAGAAAAGATGTAGAGAAAAAGCCTTGAAAAGAAAATTTAAATAAGACCCAAAGTGGCCAAGGCTAGAAAATGTGAAGAGAAGCTCAATGATTATGTGAGAAGATTTTGAACTGATTCTGTTATACTCTCTTCTTTGCTTCTATCCTACCTTTTCTTTGGAGCCGACACCAAAAGGCCTAACGTTATAAGCTTTTAAAGTCCTGTTGATCCAAGTCTAGGGAATAATTACATTAGTGGAGAAGTGCTGGATAGTAAATTTGTAGAGTAGTTCAAAGTAATCTTGACTCGGAGTTGTTATGGCACTTTTTGATCTTAAAGATATGTACATTACTCATGTTTGACAATAGCACACACGCACGTTCCAATGTTGCGATGTATTATTTAACTTAGGAGAAATTGCTTCTTGTTAAATGTTGAATGACTTTTATTGATGTGTAAGTAGGATTTCTGAGTTTTTACGTATGTTGTAAAGATGATTCATGCTTAGTATCGAGTTTAATTGTTCTTTTTGAGCTTATTGCTTGCTCGAGGACGATCAAGTCTACGTTTCGGGGAGTTGATAGGCTTAGATTTTAAGTGTTTTTAACTGTAATTTCTTCCCATTTTCCGTACTTTTTCCTGGATGATATTATGCTTTTTGGTGTTTATTCGTTTGTTTCAGGAAAATAGATCGGAAGCGGAAGAAATGAGCTAATTTGAAGATAACGGGCAAAATCGAGGCGAGAAAGAGTTGAAATTGAGGATGTGAGATTTTCGGAATCTCGATCGATCGAGATTTTGTCTCGATCGATCGAGCCAGACAGTGTGCTGAGAAGAAAAGAATTTCAAGTCTCGATCGATCGGAACAATTTTCCGATCGATCGAGCGAGGCAGTAACTTCAGAGCTAAATTTATCAAAGTCTCGATCGATCGGAAGGAAATCTCGATCGATCGAGCGAGGCAGTGAGTTTCAAAGGCTGGCATGAACAGTGCACCGATCGATCGAAAGCAAATCTCGATCGATCGAGACGCAAATCCGGGAAAATCTTATCTTCCATTTTTGAAATGATTTTTGAGGTATAAAAGGATAAATCACTTCCATATCAAAGATATACCATACCAGACGTGATTTAGGTCGAGAATAAGCAGCCCTAGCCGCCGCCCAACACCGCCGAAGGAGATTCAATCTCCGTTCTTCGTCCAAAGTCGAGCCAATCTATTCCGGAGTGCAAGGAAGGAGCAAGAGAAGAAATCACGGTGCAACGCACGGATTCATCCACCGTTTATCGTATTTCTAAACTTTGATTTCTTTGATTTTCAATTCCATTTGATGTTTTTGAGGTCGAGAGACAATTAAACTCTTATGTATTTGATTTGAATTAAATCTAGTTTATTTTAACGAGTTTTAGTTTCGTTGTGTTTGATTATTGATTCAATTGTGATTGAGCGCATTGATTTCTATTGTTCATAAATTAATTGCATGTGTAGATCGAAGTCTAGCTAACTTTGATTGAATATGAGAGTTATAACCGAGATCGAGAGATAACGTTGTAACACGCTCTATTAATTTATGATGTATGCTACGATTGAGATCGAGAGATGATATCGCATACGTGAGAGCTTAGAATCGAGAGATTTAGAGTAACAAGGTTTTGACGATTTATGCAATGTTGAATTAATAGATAGATGCACGAGAGAGATTTATTCTAAATTTAATGTTAATTTCTTTACAGCTCGAGAGAGTGTATTGAATAATAGCCAAAACCTTTCACCTTTAGAATCAATTGGTTGATAATTTGATAATTCAGTTGAATCATTAATGATAACATAGTTGAACGACGAGCTTGGTAATTTTCTCGAGTGACTTGCCTTCGCATATCCGGAACCATTCATCTTATTGTTTCTTGTTTATTTTTCAGTCTTTAGTTTAAATTAGCATTAGTTAATCGCCTTTGTTAATCGTAGGCTAAATATAATTTTATTAATCTTATTTGGTACTTATACGTTAGTCCCTGTGGATTCGACAACCCGTACTTAATTTTCACTATACTAAAACTTGACAACCGTGCACTTGCGGTAGAATCGCTTCACACTATTCTTTGAAATATCTTTTGTTTAAAAATAAAGCGGTCAGTTGTGTTTTGATTTATTATGAGTATGAACTAAGTTTATTTATCGAGGCTAGGCGAATCCTTTGTTATGAACCTTCGATTTGATGATTTAATGATTGAATTCTTATAGTTCTTTGCGTATGTTTTATGTTCTTCATGCTTTTAGAGGATTGATCACCTTTGAATGATGTTAGTATCGTAATTGAGATCGAGAGATGATTTTATGATACTGAATTAATAACTCATACCATGTATTTAAGACCGAGATCGAGAGATGACGTCAATTACACGCGTGATAGCCATAGATATCTAGTAATTGAAAGCTAGGAGTTTCATGGATCTTATGCAACATTGAATTGTTAAATAAGCGAACGAGAGTTACTTATTGCAATTCGGTGTTAGGTTTAATATAGCTCGAGAGAGTGTATTAGATATATTGGGAGAACTCGTCACCTTAGAAATATTTGAATATTCAATCGAGAATTGTAGGGAATTGCATTGGTGAGCCAAAGTCTTGATAATCTTCTCTAGTGGATTTTTCTCGTTTACTTTTATTGACTTGGTTGGATTAGTAGTTTATATTAATTAATTAGTTGTTAATTATAAATTAATTATAGTAGGTTAAATATAGTTAAAAGACATCTTTTTTGGTACTTGCTTGTTAGTCCCTGTGGGTTCGACAATCCGTATCTTCCTATCTATACTAAAACTTGACACCGTGCACTTGCGGTCTAAAATCGCTAGATTGGAAATAATTGTTTAAAATAAAAGCGATCAAGTTTTTGGCGCCGTTACCCACACTCTTCACGAGTCTTCTTGGCCTTCAGGGCTCCAAGGATAGCCACACACTTGCACCAACTTTACTTGTTGATGACTTTTACAATTTCTAACTTGCGTCGGTGTTGGAGGACCTTACAATAAATCAACAACACCTTCACGGTGTAACAACACGAAGAATACAAGACTCTCACACAAGAAATGGATCACAAACTTCAATACAACACAAATGTATGAAGTTTGCAATGCTAGATAAAATTTGAATAAGCAAAGCTTTCTTGAAGTTTATAGACTTGTTTCTTATTTTTAAAATGCTCTAAAGCATCCATATTTATAGTGTAGGAGGCCCCCAAGACTCCTACTAGCCGTTGCTACACTTAAGGCTTGAATCACTCCTTGATCGCCTAGGAAATCGCCTCGGGTGATCACCATCGTCGTGCCCCAACTGTCACAATCTAGCACACATCGCCTCAGACGATGTCCCTATCGCCTCAGGTGACCAATACCACAAATCAATGTCGTAGCCTCGATTGCTGAAAAACTTCCATCGCCTCAGGCGAAGAGTCCATCGCTTCAGGCGTTCAGGCCATCGGGGCAGGCGATCAAGGCATCGCCTTGGGCGAACTCCCCCTTCGCGCGAGCCTCGGCGTCGCTCCAGTCGATGTGCGTGGCGAAGTCCTCCTGACTGCCATCGTCTGGGGCGATGGTCACCATCGCCTGGGGCGATCTGCCCTAAGCCTTGCACAATTGATTTTCTCCAATCAATCAACTTTTCAACCATAAAACATGTACACTAAGTCGAAACATTAGTATAACAAACACAAGTTTTGTTGATCATCAAAACTCATAAAAAAATCCGGAGATAAATTAAGCATTAAACACAATCATGCGTTTAAGGCTCAACAAAATCTAATACTAACGTTACAATAAACCACTCTCGTATCCTTATTGATCAATTAATATTGTATGTCGATCTATGAAAACTTCTAGCCTTCGATTACTAGATATCTATTGCTATCACACGTATATTTGACTTTTATCTCTCGATCTCAGTCTGAAATCCACGGCATAAATTACTATATCGCATTGCAATGTTATTTCTCGATCTTAATTACAGTTAATTATCATTCAAGGATGGCCAAACCCTCAAAAGCATGAAGAACAATAATCTATGCACTTAGAAATATAAGAATCAATCATAAACATTAAATTTGATTATGGGTTCATACAAAGGATCCCCTAAGTCTTGACAAAAGACTTAGCCAATAAACGTCATCAAATAATAACGCATCAAATTGTTTTGCAACATTCTAAACATCAAAATCTAATGAAAATATAGAACAAAAGTTAGAAATACAGAAATAACAAGAGACGTTGACTCCTTGCGTTGCTCCGTCGTCCCGCCTCTTCCGATACGTCTCTTCTTCAATGGTTTTGTGGTGTATGAGTGATTGGAGAGGATGATGAGTGATGGTGGCTGAGTTTGTAGGGTTTATTATGAGCCAAAAGTCTGAAAAACGTCCAAGATAGTTCTATATATAGTTGTGGAGGAGTTTGGTAGTTATTGGACTCAAAATAGCTTGATAAGGAATAAAATCTCGAGTTTATCAGGTCTGGCGATCGATCGCGACAAGTTGCCGATCGATCGCCAGACTATTCTGATTTTATTTTTCAAATTTCTCAAAGCGGCGATCGATCGCCCTTAAGTACCGATCGATCACAAATTACTTTTGGTCCGAGGCGATCGATCGCCCGAATATGCCGATCGATCGCGAATCCTGAATTTCAACAAATTGTGATTTCGTCCCTTTTTCCGCGTCTGCTCTATTTGGTCCTTTTTCATAATTTTAAGCCTATTTCCTCCACTTTTATGCATTTGGACCTAGATTCCTGAATTATACAAACATATACCAAAACGCATAATATTTTCCATGAATCACTACAAAAACACCCCTAATCTCATATCAAATTAAGTGTAAAAATCACACTTATCAATCATAATCTGAACATTCAAGTCAACCTAGCACCTCTGGGTAAAAGAGAGAGAGATTTAAACCTTAGGCCACAGACAATCACTTCTAGGGTTCAAATTAACGAGAATTTAGTTTCTTCTCCTATGCAGGATCAGCGCACTTGGGAGAAACTGATAACCAGACTGGGTATCAGCCAAGAAAATAATGTTGATATATCCAGAAAATACTCGATGGTTTGGATGAAACCAGGCTGCCATCCAAACGATGTACACGAATGTATACTTTCGGAGCTCTTGCTTCACTTTATACTATTGCACCAGCTTCTCAGAAATTTCCAAACTATCCAAATGAATTAGAGAAGCTACCCACGAGACATGGTCGAATAATCCACATTTGACTAGATGAGAAGTACTAGATTTATATTTTATCAGTGCAGCTCCTAAACCAGCAAAGAAAGGCTTCATGAAAGCTTTTCATATCATCAAGCTCAGACGACCAGACAGTGACACTTTGAAAATATCAAGACCGCATTACCAGAGGACGCACCAGTATTAGTTGGAGCAATAACAGAAAACGAAGCCTAACCGAGATGGACAAAGTTAAATATATATTCAAGTTCTTCCAAAATTCAGCTAATAGAACATTCTTACTGAATTCTATGACAGGAACTACTACAGGATTTGCCGAAGACCTCTTCGAAACAAAGAGGAGAATTCTTTGGGAAAACAAGATTCCGACGAGTAAAGAAACTTATCGGAAGTTCTGCAACATGGCATATATCGGTCGATGGAAAGATCGGGTTTGCCAGGCGTGCCCAGACCACAAAGAGCTAGAGTTCAGGAAAGGGTAACGGCCCAAGCCTGATCGACAGGAAGCAGAAAAAGACAAAAGACATGCTGACAAGAGGACACATTTTCCTAAAGTTAGGGACCAAAAAAACTAATAACGTAAAGATTCCCCGACAAAGGAAAAATGCGTGGACCATTAAACGCACTCAGACAAAATAATGGACCACTCACGATAAAAGATATGGTGCACTAAGTCAAAAAGTGCCAGCACTCATGAGAAAGTTTGGCACACTCAGACAAAGATTCCAGACCACGAGATAAAGGCGCACTCACGGGCGCACTTAACATTGATGTTAGGATCGGTCCGGAGTGTTTAGAGGGGGGGGGGGGGGGTGAATGAACACTCCTATTAAAAATTAATCCCTTGTGATTTCGTTCGGATTAGTGAAAGAAATCTGTTTCTTAATCAACTCTTTTGCAGAACAGACCACTAAATATTTTAGTGCGGAACGGCTCGATGGCTTGAATATCAGAACGAGTGCAGAATGATAAAACACAGAATCTGTTTCTGGAAGTTCGAAGGTGGTGTAATCCTTCTACGTCTCCCCTTCTTCCAATTAAGGAAGGATTCTACTAGAAGACTTTGATTTATACAATCCTGTTGTACAAACCCGATTCAGTTGGATTTACCTCACTACCAGACTGAAACTCCTAGTCACTCGATCTGTTCAGACACACTCTGTCTGACAGTTACAATAGTTTCTCACTTCTATATTTCAATACAGAATACACAAGATAGACTTTAGTCTATGCACACAGTGATCCTAAATGATCAAATATTACAATGTACTCGTGCTTAAGAAGAATTTCATCTCGAGAGCTTCTGAGCTTGTAAGCTTGTGCTGTTTTGCTTTCTTGTGCGTTTTTCGATTGATCAGACTCTCTTCTTGAGATCTTCTGTTGCATCCTTTTATAGTTGCATGTACCAACGACATTATTCCCTTAATGTGCAACTTTTGACTCTAGTTAAACTCTGAGTAAGCTACAGTCTTCTTCTTTAAGGTACTTGCCATTCTGGTTCATGCTTTCGGCGACTGTCATGTAAGCTCTTCTTTGTCTTCTTACCTTTTATGGTAATCTTCAGGCTATGGTCTTTTTCAGCATTAATTGCGACATTAAATGCTTCGATAAATAGCCGTTAATGATTCGGACTGAAGAACCAATCTTTATTCATCCTTGACTGCTCTGATCTGATAAAGGTTGTGATCGATCTGAAGCTTCGATCTAGTCAGTCTGATTTCTATCGATCCGGTCTGATATGCGATATGCCTATTCAGCTTGATCTATTTTGAGCGATCGATCTGGTCAGTCTGATTTCTCTCGATCCGGTCTGATATGTTTTGTCATCTTTAAAATCTCATCGATGAAGTCCGGAACTAACAAATTCCCCCTTTTTGATGATGACAAAACCTAGCTTCTAAATCTTTTTATCCAGTCTTTTAAGAACTCTGAAGCGTATACTTTCGGATCGATTACTTCTTCTTGTTCAAAATAAATGAACATTATTAAGTTGGATTTCGGATCGATTAAGCCTTTTATTTTTTTTAGTTCAAAATAAATGAACAAGGACTTAACAAAGAAGGATTTTTATTGATCACCAAAAATCCTATATACAGACAGTCTGATTATATAAGCAACGAGACTTCTATTTTCTTGAAGACTGAGACTGATGCGTCTTGAAGTCTTTTCTCTTTTCCCCCTTTTTGTCAGCAGCAATCTCTTGGAGAAAATCAACAACTTGTGCTACCTGAGCGCTGATAGTGTCAAGACGAGTGTCTTGAGCGCGAAGGGAATTGGCGATGGATGCTCTGACTTCAGTGGCCAGCTCGATCTGCTCTTTTCTCAGGCTGTTTTTATAAGAAGCTTGCTGAGAGAATAGATCATTCAGTCCTCGCTGAAGGCTGCTAATATTGGCTGTCATCTTCTC
Source organism: Haberlea rhodopensis (assembly GCA_907163345.1). Classification (NCBI taxonomy): domain Eukaryota; kingdom Viridiplantae; phylum Streptophyta; class Magnoliopsida; order Lamiales; family Gesneriaceae; genus Haberlea; species Haberlea rhodopensis. Next base: position 80,229 of record CAJQUN010001135.1, on the reverse strand, counting down.
TTTAAATGAATCAAAGTCCAAAGACGTAGTCCTCTGACCTTGATGAACCTCTAAAACTCGTTGAGAGAGAGACAGATAGTTGTTAGAGAGGTGCTGAAGGGTCTTTGCCAGGGATGGAGGTGCGTCAGAAAAACGGCTTGGAGAGTGATCAGAAGACGACAGGGTGTGATCATCTTCTTCAGCAATGGGTATAATTGAAGATAAGGCAGCATGGCGTGTTTCGGACTGGATCAGGGTGACCAAGGCCGAAGAAAAATCTTCTAAGAACGCCAAATCTTCATCAGATGGGACTGGAGGAGTGCTGGGTCTGGAAGGCTCCTCAATCTGTAGAGCTGCAACAACGGTGGACACCACCAGATCCAGATCGACGAACTCTGGTGCGCCAACTGTTGTAAGTGCTGCGGTTGGACTGAGTTGAACATGGGAGACTGATGATCCCAGAGGAATAGACGTTGTTGGAGAGTCCAACAAAACATTCAATGGTTCATCTTCTGCAGCAGACGGAGCATTAGTCATTGGCTGCTCCGCTGTCTGATCCGCTATTTGTTCTGCTGTCTGGTCCACTGTTCGATCTGCTGTCTGGTCTGCTGCTCCGCTGTCTGATCCGCTATTTGTTCTGCTGTCTGGTCCACTGTTCGATCTGTTGTCTGGTCTGCTGCTCCAGAGGGAACAGCCTCTATGAAGGTTCTGCCAGAGTCTTGCTCGTAGATGGATGATCCGGGCTGGGTACTGGAGTGGATATGCTGAGCTTCTGTCGTTGAAATCGGACAGCTAAGTGAAGAGCATGAATATCCATTTCCAATTGAGCGATCACAGTACCATCATCTTTGGCAGTTGGAGTGTTTGGATCAAAATTTGCTTTCTTAGCATCCAAAAGCAAATTCGCCAGTCTGAATCTCTGGTTGTCCTTAAAGAGATCTTTGCGCTGTACAGCAATTCGAACATCGTCTGTCTATGTCCCCTTAAGGACTTCTTCTTCCATTTTCTGTAGGCGTTCAGTTTGTCGAAGAACATCTCAATGTGGTTGATTGTTCTGTACTCGACATATTCATCAAAGACTACAACGAGCGCCTTCACTTTCTCGTCAACATCCTCCAAAGCGATGTCGATGGCTGTTTGCGCGGCAGATTTGGGTTTGGAAGAGAGGGGTTCAGTGAGAATGGCTTTGCCCTTGCCTGTGGAAGATGGAGATTTGAGCCCTGATTGGGTGTAGTCTCCCAACTCAGTGATAACAATCCCTTTGACCACGGGAATGGCAGAGGGGACTCGGATGGTTACTTTGGGTGCAGTGGTTGAAGCGGTTGAAAGTTGGGTTGTAGGTTGGGGTGCAGGGGTGGCTTTTGTGGGAGGCAATATGGGTAGGGTTTTGAGAGGTAAGGTTTTGATTGGCTTGGTAATCTGGGTTCTTGGCTTTTTGGGAAGGGGCTTGGCTGGTGGTGTAGGAGCAGACTGAGTTTCCTCGGAGTCAGTCTGAATGGTCAATTTGCGCTTGACCCGAGTTTTTCGAGCAACAGCCTGTTCTTCTCCCTTCTCAATCTTGACGGCCACCAGATCGGTAGGAGTGGGTGGAGCACTCTTGGACTTCAGTAGTGCTAGCCCTTTGGAGTTGAGAATTTTGAAGGGACTTAGAGCAGACTGCTTCCCCAGCTCGATGTCCAAAGTCTCCAGTAGCTTGCTGAGAGGAACAGCAAAGCAGACGGCCTGTTTGGAGGCAATCACTGTTTCCAACAGGACTCCAAAACGGACCAGTTCATCTTCTGTCCAGAAACAATAGCAGCCATGGCCCTGAATTTCTCGGCAGTGACGGCGTCAAAGCTTCCGGCTTTGCCCAATAATGGCTTACCAACGATCTCGCATAACACCTGGAAATGAAAAAAAACATTTCCTTCTTCTTGAATGAAGGCTGCAGGCGGTGGCCAAAGACAGACACATTTCCCTGAAGAGCTGTGAGAGAAGCTTGAGGAATCTGGCCAAACTCAGTCAGTCCGGAGTTGGGAAGACCAAAGGTCTTTGCCAGCGTCGACGGAGAGATTTCAAAAGATTTTCCCTTTACGGTGGTGGAGATGAAAGACCTCTGTGATATAGCATTGGCGAACAGTTCGCGAATCTCCGACTCGTAAACCACCGTGCCACACTCCATAAAATTCCTTAATCCAGACGATTCCAAAGCTCGGAAAATATAGACTATCTCTGGATCTTCAGCCCTGTAGATATCATCGAACTCAACGGAGAGAGAGTTGTGAGTGATAGTGGCCATTGGAGTGTAATGGAGAAATACAAAGAGTTTGAAAAATAATATGAGAGAGTTAGATAGCAGACAGCGGTAAAAGGTAAAAAGTGAATGAAAGTGAAATGTTCAGCCCGCTAAATAAGAGAGAGAAGACACGTGTCTTTATCTCGATGACTGACCATTAAATAATTCAAAATAAACGGTCAGGATAAAAGATAGATAATGCGGTTAAAATTTGCGATCAGTCCGGGCTGTTAAAAAAAACAATTATTTTATTTAAAGATTTGTTGACCAGACAGATCATAGGATAACATCAAATTTGACATAGATCGGTCTGAAAGTTCGGACCGATCTGTGTCTTTCTGAACATTGTATTATCGATCTGTGCCAGCATACAATCTTTAAAAGATAAAAGAATAAAACTTCTAAATCATCACGTTAAGTCTATTAAACCAAGAATTTGACGAAAATAATTAAACTTAGCCTCGGGAAGTGGTTTGGTGAAGATATTTGCTGCCTGCTGATCTGTTGAGATATGCTCGATCCGAATCTCCTTTTTGCCAACATGGTCTCGAATAAAATGATGTCGTATATCAATGTGCTTTGTTCGAGAGTGCAAAACTGGATTATACGTTATGTCAATTGCACTTGTGTTGTCACAAAATATTGGAGATTCAACAGCTTGAATGCCATAGTCTTTGAGCTGGTGTTGAATCCAGAGCATTTGAGCGCAACAGCTTCCAGCGACAAGATATTCTGCTTCAGCTGTAGATGTGGCAATAGATGTTTGCTTCTTGCTAAACCAAGAGATCAATCTTTCATCTAAGAATTGACATCTTCCACTGGTGCTTTTGCGATCTTACAGTCAGCATAGTCAGCGTCTGAATATCCGATTAAGCTGAAATTTGAATCTTTGGAATACCAAAGACCAACGTTCTGAGATCCCTTCAAGTATTTCAGAATACGCTTAGCAGCAACGAAATGTGATTGCTTTGGTTTTGACTGAAATCTAGCACACATACAGACTGAGAACATTATATCAAGCCGGCTCGCTGGCAGATATAAGAGCGATCCGATCAGTCCTTTATACATAGATACTTCAACTGCTATTCCCCCTTCGTCTTTATCTAACTTGATTGAAGGACTCATTGGAGTTGATGCAGTTGAACTCGTTTCCATTCCGAATCTCTTGAGGAGCTCTTTTGTATACTTGGTTTGATTTATGAAAATGCCATTGCTGAGCTGTTTGACTTGGAGACCCAGAAAGAATGAAAGTTCTCCATCATACTCATCTCAAACTGTCCCTGCATTAACTTAGAGAATTTCTCGCATAATTTGGGGGTTAGTTGACCCAAAAATGATATCGTCAACATAATTTGAACTAACAAAGTATGTTTCCCCTTAATAAATTTAAATAGAGTTTTATCTACTGAGCCGATCTGAAAATCATGGTTCAACAGAAATTGAGACAGATTATCATACCAGGCTCTTGGAGCTTGTTTCAGACCATATACTGTTTTATTCAGTAGATATACATGATTTGGAAATGAGTGGTTCTGAAATCCGGGAGGTTGCTTAATGTAGACTTCCTCCTGAAGCTTACCATTAAGAAAGGCACTCTTAACGTCCATTTGATATACCTTGAAGTCTTTAAAAGCAGCATAAGCAAGAAATATTCGGATTGCTTCAAGTCTGGCGACCGGTGCAAAAGATTCATCGAAGTCAATTCCTTCTTCTTGTCGGAATCCTTGTGCCACCAGTCTGTCTTTGTTTCTAACCACAAATCCATCTGCGTCTAGCTTGTTTCTGAACACCCATCTGGTTCCAATAACAGGCAGATCGCTTGGCCTGGGGGTTAGACTCCAAACTTGATTTTGTTCAAATTGATTAAGCTCTTCTTGCATGGCCTTAATCCAGTTGAAATCAGTCAATGCTTCATCAATCTTTTTAGGTTCCAGATTTGATATGAAAGCAGCATGAGTGAATTCATCCATCATCTGTCCTCTGGTTCTAATTGGTGCAGAAGGACTTCCAATTACTAGATCAGGTGGATGCCTCTTTGTCCATCGATAACTTGATTCTGAATTGTCTGGTCCAGACGGATGAGTAGTAGTGGCATTATCAGCATCTGTTTTAACATTCGAGTGAGGATCATCCGGATCGGCTCGATCTGAAGGAGCTTCATTGCCCTGACCGATCTGTCTGGTACTTCAGGTTCTGGTGGATTGTCTCTTGTCCTGTTATCTACAATCTCATCATCACTGTTAGCTTCGAGATGGATGTTTTCCATCTGATTTTGAATTGATTCTTTGCTACCCTCAATATATAAAGATTCATCAATACTACATGAACAGATTCTTCTACAGTTAAAGTGCGATTATTGAAAACTCTAAAAGCTTTGCTATTAGATGAATATCCTAAGAATATCCCATTGTCTGATTTAGCTTCAAATGTTGTAAGATGATTCTTACCATTGTTGGGAACGAAGCATTTGCAGCCAAATACATGAAGGTGAGAGATAGACGGTCTGTTACCAGTCCATATCTCATATGGAGTGAGATTCAACTTCTTGTTAATCATAGACCGATTTTGAGTGTAGCATGTAGTATTTACAGCTTCTGCCCAGAACTTTTGCGAAATTCCAGAATCAGCAAGCATTGTTCTTGCTGCCATCTTTAAGCGTTCTGTTCTTCGTTCTGCAACTCCATTTTGTTGGGGAGTTCGGGTGGCTGAAAATTCATGCTTAATTCCATGATCTTCTAGAAAGGATTCAAGATTCTGATTTGAAAACTCAGTGCCTTTGTCACTTCAAATCCTGTCTATGCTTGATGATTTCTCATCTGAGTGCGTTTCAGCAGCTTGATCAATTTCGGACCGTCTGATCTTTACTGCTCAAAAATATAGTCCAAGTAAAACGTGAGTAATCATCAATAACAACAAGAGTATACCGCATTCTCCCTAAACTTTTATTGGTATGGGACCAAACAAGTCCATATGCAGTAGTTCTAAGCAGCGTGAGGAGGATTTGGCATTCTTATTTTGAAGGATGATCTGATCTTTTGTGCCCATTTGGCACGCTTCACAGCTCTTATCCTTAGCAAAGTCGATCTTGGGCAGGCCGACACTAAATCATGTTTACACAGGCTAGATATAGTCTTAAAATTGAGATGATTCAAGCGTTTATGCATAGCCAGTGTTTATTATCATTATTAGCGATGAAGCATGTAGGATTATCAGGTTGAGCAAAAGTTCCAGTTAATTTTATATGTATTTCCGTTCCTGATTCCTACAAGCAATGGTCATACCGTCTGACGATTTCAAGTGCAAGTGTGTTTGTGAAATTCTACAGCATAACCATTATCACATAGTTGACTTATACTAATCAGATTATAGCATAGATTTTCAACTAACAAGCACATTATTGATAATAATATTACCATGGACAATCTTACCCTTGCCCATGGTCTTACCCTTTGAGTTATCCCCGAATATGAATTTGGGTCCAGTACATTCTGTGACTTCAGACAGCAGCTCGATGTTTCCAGTCATGTGACGAGAACACTCCACTGTCTAAAGTACCAAGTCTGATGCAAGATTCTTCAGGTACCTGTCATCAAATAAGATTATTGTTGGTACCCAATCCTACTTGGGTCCAGAACGGATTAGCCCTTTGGGAACCCACACCTGTATCAGCTTTAATGGCTTGTGTGTGTCTGGTGTGCTGTGAGCTGATCTATTTCGATGTTGTGTGTGATAATGTGTGCGATATGGAAACCTTTTATCTCATAGGGTAGTCTATATCTTTGTTGAACTGGTTTGAATTATAGTAGTTGTATGGTCTTCCTTGCCTTAGATCTTGCACCTTTAGATTTGGTCTGAAAGACGCAAAGCTTGCTGGTGCCTTTTCTTTGGCTTGGTTGACATATCCGATCCCTTTCTCAAACCTTGATTCACTTGAAAGAGACTCCCGTTTGAATTATAGGTGCTTCAGTCTCATATACTGTGTTGGATTTAACAAATGTCATTTGTTTGATTTTGTTCTTTACCAGCAACAGTTCAGATTCATCTTTGGTACAGTCTTTGATATCAAAGCATATGCCTGTAACATCACCGACATTTCTTTGTACCTCTTGCAATTCTTCCAATGATGTTCTGGATTTTGTCCATGTTTTGAATATATGAGAATGCTTAGCATTTTGTGTGCTAATTCTCTTATTTCTTCATGAGCTGATCATAAGAGATTTTTAGCTTATTCAGCTCGATCTGTAGGTTGTTGCACTCACCCAGCTCAGAGCAGCTTGGTTTGACGTGCTCATCCATTTGATCATTTGGCTTTAGCTTTGGTTTTCTCAAATAATTCAGCTAAGATTTTATAATCATTAGCCATGTCTTGCAGTGCGGACATGAGCTCTTCACGTGTAAATTCATTTGAGTCAAGATCGAATACCTCGTCTGTTTGACTCATAGTTTCGTCTGCCATTAGACATTGAATATTCTTCGCTTTCGCTGGAAGAATATACAGAGCTTTCTGAGTCTGAATCAGTCTGAGCCAATTTGCTGTTTTCTTCTTCTGCTACTAGGAACCTTTTGGGACTTTCCATGATTTTTGCGGTCTTTGTAGTGCTTCTTTTTCCTGTCATCACGATGTTTCTCTTTACGTTCTTCTTTCTTTGGTCTGGTGCAATCTGCAATAAAATGTCCGGTCTTACCACAATTGTAGCAAGCCTGATCATTAATAGCATCGTCCTTTCTTGATTTATAATGATGAGAGGGTTTAAAGTTTCTCTTATTTTTAGATATGAATTTACCAAATTTCTTGATAAATAATGACATAGCATCATTACTTATCTGTTCGATAGATCGATCTGTTGTGGGGGCGGTCTGGTCTGGAATGGCTGCCAGTGCTTTGTTTGGTTGAGAGATGAATGGCTCTGCTTCACCTCTGCTGATTAGTTCGAACTCATATGCTTTAAGATCTGCGAACAGATCATGAAGTTCAACTTTGTTCAGATCTTTGGATTCCCTCATTGCAATGGTCTTAACATCCCATTCTTTTGGCAGGGCTCTCATAACTTTCAGAGCGATCTCTCTGTTTGAGTATTCATTGCCCAGACCGATCAGTTCATTGATAATACAAGTACTCTTTCATCAAACTCATTTAGAGTTTCTCCAATCTTCATTTTTATGCTCTCAAATCTTTGAAGAGCAACAGTCAGCTTGTTTTCCTTGGTCTGGTCGTTCCCTTCACATAGCTGTGCTATCTTCTCCCAAATTTCTTTAGCAGTAGAGCACATTTTGATTTTACTGAACATGTTCTTGTCCAATGTCTTGAACAAGATGTCTTTTGGCAACGTTGTCGAGGTTTGCTTTCTTTCTTTCTTCATTTGTCCAGAGGGATCTGTCCTTCTCGACCATTTGGGGTTCACCACCAGTAATGGAGGCTGCTGTATTGACTTTCAGAATCTTCATTGGTCCATCAGTGATGACGAACCACATATCGTCATCCTGTGCTGCCAGATGAGCTTGCATTCTGATTCTCCTATCATCATAGTCTTCTTTTGAGAACATAGGAATTTTGTTGAATGATGCCATCAGCTCAAGTGTCTTTGTGCTGATTACGATAACCTGGCTCTGATACCACTTGTTAGGATCGGTCCGGAGTGTTTAGAGGGGGGGGGGGGGGGGGGGGGGGGTGAATGAACACTCCTATAAAAATTATTCCCTTGTGATTTCGTTCGGATTAGTGAAAGAAATCTGTTTCTTAATCAACTCTTTTGTAGAACAGACCACTGAATATTTTTAGTGCGGAACGGTCTGTTCTTAAATTAGTAAGAACGGCTCGATGGCTTGAATAATAGAACGAGTGCTGAATGATAAAACACAGAATATGTTTCTGGAAGTTCGAAGGTGGTGTAATCCTTCTACGTCTCCCCTTCTTCCAATTAAGGAAGGATTCCACTAGAAGACTTTGATTTATACAATCCTGTTGTACAAACCCGATTCAGCTGGATTTACCCTCACTACCAGACGAAACTCCTAGTCACTCGATCTGTTCAGACACACTCTGTCTGACAGTTACAATAGTTTCTCACTTCTATATTTCAATACAGAATACACAAGATAGACTTTAGTCTATGCACACAGTGATCCTAAATGATCAAATATTACAATGTACTCGTGCTTAAGAAGAATTTCAGCTCGAGAGCTTCTGAGCTTGTAAGCTTGTGCTGTTTTGCTTTCTTGTGCGTTTTTCGATTAATCAGACTCTCTTCTTGAACTCTTCTGATGCATCCTTTTATAGTTGCATGTACCAACGACATTATTTCCTTTAATGTGCAACTTTTGACTCTGCTTAAACTCTGAGTAAGCCACAGTCTTCTTCTTTAGGGTACTTGCCGTTCTGGTTCATGCTTTCGGCGACTGTCAGGTAAGCTCTTCTTTGTCTTCTTACCTTTTATGGTAATCTTCAGTCTATGGTCTTTTTCAGCATTAATTGCGACATTAAATGCTTCAATAAATAGCCGTTAATGATTCGGACTGAAGAGCCATTCTATATTCATCCTTGACTGCTCTGATCTGATAAAGATTGAGATCGATCTGAAGCTTCGATCTAGTCAGTCTGATTTCTATCGATCCGGTCTGATATGCCTCATCAGCTTGATCTGTTTTGAGCGATCGATCTGGTTAGTCTGATTTCTCTCGATCCGGTCTGATATGTTTTGTCATCTTTAAAATCTCATCAATAAGGTCCGGAACTAACACAATGGGAATGCTATACTTTTAAAATGGATTGGTTGGAGCCAAAGTTAATAAAACGGAATTCTCGGTTGGGTTTTTTGCTATCTTTTAAACATGAAAAATGGAATATTTTGGGTACTATGCATGCTTAGCCGGGGGGCTTTTATTTTGGTAATCGTCATGGATTGACGATATGTTTGGGGGGTGGGGGTGGGGGTGGGGTGGGGGGGTTATGAACGTGCTTGGGCACGTGGTTGCATGCTTGTGTTTAACTGTGAGCTATTTATGTGTTAGAACATAATTCATCGGGTCGTGGGACTCAGGAGAGGTCGGACTCGAACTACGAAATTATAAGGTACGTATAACGTACTAGCATAGCCTGTTATATTATTGCAACTGTGAAATGCATGGTACGTAATAATTGCAATAAATGGTTGTTGAAATGCATGGTTTGTGGTACCAGTGATAAATGGATTGTGAAATGTATAGTATATGGTAATTGCGATAAATGGAAATACATTTGGAATCATATAGTGCCGCATTGAGCGAGCAATGATTAAGATGTTGTCGCCGTTGAGCGACCATCGGTAATGACGCCGTTATTGTTGAGCGTGCGAGGGGTTTGAAATGCCGCTATTGTGGAGCGAGCAATGAAATAGGAACATGAAATCATTGGTTAGATATATGTGATATCTACGGCCTTTTATATAATGATTTTTCCATATTGATCATGGAACTGGCATAATAGAAATTGTATTACTTAATCTATGTGGCGATTAACTTGGTTTGGGAATTTGATGAGTTTGGTTATTTTGAGAACATGGACAACAGAGGGGATCCCGGATGAGGATGATACCATTCATGGAGTATCATTTAAATTCATGGCATTTACATTCTGTAAATTACGAACTGCAATATTATGATTATTGGATTTGTGGTATTGATATGCTCACCCCGTGTGGGGGCTGTCTCTGTTGGGGTAGGTGATACAGGTGTAGCAGCAACTTTGGAGTTGAGCTCGGACTATTGATTGGAGGTACTTCCAAGATCGAGGTACCAGAGCTGGTTGAATAAGTACACAGATCCAGAGTTGAGATCGAGTTGTGCTTGGGAGGTGCTTCCAGGATTGAAGTACCGGTAACGGTATATTGTAGGGTATTTTATACATTAGATACACGCTTATTCATTGGGTGCTCTCATGTGAGTACGTGTTACGTGTATATGAAATGTATAAATGGCCATGGTCTTCTCTCTTCATTTATGGCTTGCATGCAATTAAATACGGAATTGCTAAATGAACTGAAAGTATGTTAGTGTATTATTAGGGTGCATACTATGAAAGTGGCTTTAGTTGGGGAAGTTGAATATTATGAGGTTCTAATACAAGAAATTTTATAGATGGTAAATGATGTTATTCATGTATATGGTTTCCTTCCCATGATAATATGATTGTATGCACTTAATGGCATGGATTAATACACTAATAACGGGTTAAGGGCACGGGGGTCCTTACAATATACACATCCAATGAATGGGACTATCCAATGGGGCACCGCCCCATGGGGTAGCCAAGAATAAACCCTGTTTCAGTAATCCACACATCATGTACTTTGTTTTTTGTTATGATAGACCACTCACACATGACTAATTTTTTTTAAAAAAAGTTCTAGTCTCATTGAATACCATTATATTAAAATGAAAAACCAAAAAATAAAAAAAGTTGTTCATATATCAAAATATTATTAATTCCAAATGAGGAAAAATTACAAAATTATATATATATATATATATATATATATATATATATATATATATATATATATATGAGTTTAGAACCCATGATCATCTCCCAAATTACAAGATGTGATGACATGAGACCAAGTGGTCTTGAGCAATTCTTAATGTATATTTGTCTTCTTACGTTTTTGGCAATTTATGTTTTCAACATTGGATCTTATCGTGTATTTGGTTTTTTTCCAATTCGAGTCATTTTTATGACATGGCGTTGATGTAGCGGCGATCAACGCTGACGTGTGACAGGTGCCACGTTAGCACCACATCATAATAAAAACTAAAATTGTAAAATTTATAAAGATAGCAAACTAAGACTAAAATTTTATTATTTAAAGAATCAAAATATCGGCATGATGATATGAACAAACATGTAAGGATATCAATAATGTTTCTGTGAAAGTTCCACCAACACTCAAGTCAGTAAGCATAGAAAAGTGGTACTATATTAGATGATTTTAGAATAACATGCCTGGACTAGACTACTTGTAGAGGTGGAGAAGACTCATCGATTTCTACTGAAAGCCTAAGATTTATTGGATCATGTAGTACAGTTGGGCTCCTTTAATTTTTCAGGGATATTACATTTTTCATCTGGATGTGTTTCCACTGAGCTATTATAGATTATATGGAAATGCACAAGTGTACGTGGAAGAAAGTGATTAAATAAATCTTGAGGGAATATCTTAAATTTAAATGACCCTTACTCTTTTCTTATATTTACCATCTGCTTTATTTCGGTCGGTTGGTTACTACCCTTAAGGACAGTTCTTTTAACGGACTCTTAGATGTGGCGACTGTTGGACTAGAATAACCTAATTCAATAATTTGATTTGCCCTTAAAAGCATTATCAAACCAACAACCTTTATTTCTAGAAATATATTAAAGATGAAATTTGTAAAATTAAACATAGTCAATATTTACGTGGTGTTTGCAAATGATTTTGCAAATAGTTTATCAGCTTTTCGGATAAAAAAACATATTTTGAGTGTTTTATTTCTTTGTTTCTGCTTTGTTTCTCTAAAAATAATCATAAAAAAACAGAAGCAGAGAAGCATGACATGACATGCTTTTGACTTATTTAAGTTGTTTTGTGGTAGTTTTGTAATTAATTAAGGTTTATTAAGCTGTTTTTTTTATTTTAATAACAAGCACTCAATACTTTTGCTTAAAATCAACTTTTTATAACTTTAAGCAAAAGCAATATAGAAGTAGTTTGAATAAACTATTACAAACACACCTCTGATCATCCCGTTGAATTTATCTTTTTTTTTTCTTTTTTTAAATGATAATTACATGGACTACGATACTATCCTCATCCATATTATCCAACTCAGATTATTACAACCCTCGAGACCTGCGTTTCTAGCCTAAATTTGTGGAACATTTATACTGTACCAAAAACCACCAAATTCGATGATAAAAAAAAAAAAAAAAAACCCCACAAATTCTACCTTAAAAAATATTGTGTGGACTTTTGTCTTTTATGGAAATATAGAGAGAAGAATATATTTTTTAAATTTTTAACCTAATTCTTCCCCTTAATTATTCACTAGATCTTAGCTGGGGTTTTTTAATTATTTAACCTGAATTTTTATTATAGTTATTAAAATAATCGGATTTTTTTTTTTTTTATAAAAGTAACCTAAGTCGCCATCTGAGATGGCGACACTTGCCAAATTCTTTTATTGTCGCCATCTCAGATGGCGACATAGTAAAAAGTTTTTTTTTTTTATAATGTCGCCATCTAAGATGGCGACATGATAAAAAAATTTTTTATTTTATTGATGTCGCCATCTAGAATGGCGACATCAATAAAAATTTTTATTTTTTATAATGTCGCCATCTAAGATGGCGACATTATAAAAAGTTTTTTTTTTTTTATTGATGTCGCCATATGGAATGGCGACATCAATAAAAACATTTTTTTTTTAATGATGTCGCCATCTAAGATGGCGACATCAAATAAAATTTTTTTTTATTGATGTCGCCATCTTAGATGGCGACATCAATACCATTATAAAATATTTTTTACGTGTTGTCGGCAGAAAACGACGTAAAAATATAAATAATTATAACATTGTCGCCATCTGAGATGGCGACAATAAAACAAAATTCATTTTTTATTTTATGTCGCCATTTGAGATGGCGACATTAATCAATTTTTTCTCTATTTATTCGAACGAAATCAGCCCATTTCATATAACTCATTCAAATCTTCAGCTCATTTTATATAACTCATTTCATATCCTCCAGTTGTTTGCTCCGATCAGCATATTTTAGGTACGTTGTTATATAAATAATTATATTTAACAGTATTATATATCATGTATTAATTTATGAATTTTATCTTTATTTTTTAAGGTATGTCAATTAAAGTTTTGTTGTATTGGGGAGGCCAAATATTACAAGATTCAGAATCTGTTAGATATGATCGTGGTCCGTCAAAAGGCATGACAATATCTCGCAATATTAATTATTTACAGTTATTGAGCGATATATATGATATTACTGGCATCGATCGTCACCAGTTCATTCTGAAAATATCTTGTAAATATATATTCAGTGATTTTTCGGGGATGACCATATTACTGCAATGTCTTGCAGTGTGATAGACGCCTCTCCCGATCTGAGATGAAATGTGTGTGTTTCACGGCGCCATCTCTCAACTAAAGCCGTGATCAGATGCATATCAAGCTCAATCTTACCACACCTATATATACCATAAAAACCTATCACGTGCAACAAATTAACAACACGTGTATCTAATGGACACAAATCCCAAAAATAACTATCTGGGTTTCTCCCACGTAGTATGCTATCCATATCACCTGCCCACACATCCTCGGATCGATGTGAAGACTGCAATGACAAAAGATGTGCGTCGATCGGGCCTGGTTGCCTCATTTGATCCATCCTGAAATATAACACAAAAAATTAAAAACATTAATCTTAACATTACAAACAATATCCGTCGACTACTTACGATCGTCACACAACGACCATCAACAACCGCCACCCCCGCCGAACCGCCACCGCCGCCGGCCGCCACCTCGCCGGCCGACACCTCGCCGGCCGCCACCGCGCCGGCCGCCACCGCGCCGGACAAATTAATTTTTTCACCCCGCCCACCGGAACCAACATTTCAACATCAATATCGTCAAAATATTAACCAACGACACATATACTCCCAATTTACATATCATAATCATATTTAATCTAAAATTAAACAATAACAAAAATCAAACAAAAGATTCTAAATAAAATATCATGATTTATCTAAAATCAAAGCATAACAAAAATAAAAAACATACCTTAAATAAGTTAGATGAGAAATTGATTTTTACACTCCGGATCTTACGAGAAAATGCTACGACAAGAACAAAAGGAAATGGAAAGTGAGAGTGAAATACTTGTTGAAGAAGAGCTTCTGCGGCGGCCGATGTATAAAAAATGAAGTAGGGTTTCTTATTTAGTGTTGATGTCGCCATCTTAGATGGCGACATCAATAAAAAAAAAAATTTTTGTTGATGTCGCCATCTGAGATGGCGACATCAATAAAAAAAAAAAATTTTTTTGATGTCGCCATCTGAGATGGCGACATAAGTTTAAAAAAAAAAATTTCTTGGAAGTCGCCATCTGAGAAGGCGACACATTAAAAACAAAATTTATGATATTGTTGTCGCCATCTCAGATGGCGACATTAATAAATTTTTATTAGTGTCGCCATCTCAGATGGCGACTTAGGTTACTTTTATAAAAAAAAAAAAATCCGATTATTTTAATAACTATAATAAAAATTCAGGTTAAATAATTAAAAAACCCTCTTAGCTGCCTAATACTTTCTAACTCCCCATTACATAATTTATTTTTTTGTATTGTAATTTCCACCTTCGATCTCTTTCCGGTCTGAACTTAGAGTGTGTTTGCAATTACTTGTTCTAAGCACTTGTATATTGTTTTTGCTTAAACTTTGAAAAAGTTGTTTTTAAGTAAAAATATTGAGTATTTGTTATTAAAATAAAAATGTATCTTAATGAACTGTAATTAACTATAAAATTGCAACCGCCATGATTAAAGCGATCAGTTGTATCTCATGACTTGTTTTCCCTGCCTTTGCTTTTACCTGTTTTTTTTAATGAATCAATAGCAGAAGCAAGAAAACCAAACACCAAAAATCTATTTTTTTTGTCTGGAAAACATAAGCACTTATGGGAAGCTTTTGCAAACACACATCAAGACCATCGAGAAAGGATAACCATCCAATTAATTAAATATATGTATTTATATAGAGAGAGACTTATCATTTTCATAATAATTTTGAGTTTTTCTCTATTTTTGACTCAATCCAAATTCCTTATGCTTTTTTATATATAATTTGTAAGCATTAGGAATAACAAGAAGTAACCTAATATTCAGTGGTAGCAGTTGCTAAATTGTTGTATAATTGTTGTTTCGACTTCAAAAGCCACATTGTATCCCTTCCACTAATTCTAACATCATATGTGCACCATTTTCTTAAGGTCTCAATGCTTACATAAGCAAGATATTATAAACCCAACCATTCATCCACTTTTTCAACAATTTCTTTGGATTAAATTCGTGTAAATTCTTCCATAAAATGGCTCCAAATAGTACAAGAACTATTGGGCCAAAGATCAGCAAAGAATTAATGGCGGCAATGCAAGCTTCTTTTGAATTGTGCTATATTGATGAGGGCTTGAAGAATACTACAAAAGAAATACTGGGAAGTGTTTGTTCGACACCAAAGGGTAAGAGATTCAGGATACAGGAGACCCTAGTGTGCCCATCGGCCCCGAAAAAGAGGAGATTAACGTCGAAAATTTGCTCGTTGAAACGAAGATCGTGTATTGAGTTCTTTGCTCCTCCTGACATAGAGATTTTCTTCTCTCGTGAATTTCAAAACAATATAACGACCTGAAATATATATTCGATTGTTTCGAGTTTGTAGCTCTTTTCATCTTTGTTGGAAATCGAGAGTTCTTATTTTGTTTTCCAGTCTTTTTAACAATTTAGAAGCTTTCATCTCGTAAAGTGAATGATTGGTCTAATGTATGTTTGATTGTCTGGTCACATATTAGTAAGAACTTCCTCCTTTTCACCTTCAACATTTAGGTTTTTTAACCCTTGTTTTCTCAATGTTCTAAAATACTTTAGGTTGCATTTGGATATAATGATTTCATTTCAACGATAGATTTGAAAATTTGGATTTGAAATGATTTCAATAATTAAGATTTGAAATACCTTGGTGTTGTTAGAAAATACTTTGAAATTGAAGATTGTGGATTTCAAAGTAGTTTGTGTTAAGGATTTGAAATCCAAATCCATCAAATTCTTCTATCCAAATGGAAACTTATGGGGTATACTGATTATAGACTTTTATTGAGTTTAAAAGACTAGGGGTTTTATATAATCTATACAAGTCTACTGGTATTCAAAATAGACTTTTATAGAGTTCTTAAAGTCAGATGATATTCAAACTTGATTTTTTGAAACTCTATAAAAGTCTAATATATTCAATATTTAATAGACTTTTACTAACTTTTATAGAATTCTTTAGGTACAAATTATGAAAATATAGGCAAAATTACAAAAAAGCAAAAACAAGTCTTCAACCCTCCACGTGGATAGACTCCTATCATGTAAAGTCTTGAACCATGACCTCTGAAAATCCACCGACCACCACGGTGTTTCCCCTGAAAATGTTCAGATTCCATGATCGTGGAGCTTAATTATGATGGAATATCTAATTTCTTTTATCAAAATGAAAAATGCAAATCGATGCTCGCTTACCTACAAAGTAGAAGATTGTTTCAATTTGGTTTGCTACAGTTCTTACTTTTAACATTAAATAATTTGCGTGGTTTGGGAGTTTGCTGAGAAAATATCAGTGGTTTTCCTTTTCGGCTGATTTTAAGTTGTATGTGTTTCTCTTTGACTTGTTCTTATCCTGATACTTAAATGCAATGGTCTCTCGAGTCATGGAGATTGAAATCATTTTTCTGGAGTTCAGTTCGTTTAAATGCTGTGAATCCTGATATTAAGAAGCAGCTGACCCAATTTTGTAAAGTTTCTTGGTGTTTGCTCATTGCTGGTAAATTAAATTGGCTAATAGAGATCAAATGAAACTAGAAAAACTAAAGTGACAAGCCTACCAAAAACTGGAAGTTGGTATATTATAGAGACCAAAACTTCATGACTGGATCTCATACCATTTCAGTGGAAGTATCTGTGTATGCTGTTCAATCCCATTTGCATAGCAGGCCAAGAAATGTGGACCTTATTCTCTACATATCTCTTGTCTCTAGCATTTTGGGTGAGGGCAACCCCTTATGAAAATCATTTTAGTACCTTTCTACTCCTAAGAGTTTCATCAAAGAACTGCAGTTCCGAGTTCCTCTTCCATCAATTTTCTGATGTTTACTAGTGAGAGGAAGCACTCCGGTTTAACTTTTTGTGAAGAATCAACAGGCAAAGACATTTGTATTTGGTTTTGTTTCTGATATTTTCAAAAAACATATGTTTAGGAAGTGAATTGAAAACTTATTGATCAGTTTTTGTGATTTTGACTTTGTTTGAATCGACTCATTCTCTTTTATGGTTCAATATAATTTATTTCTTAAAGTTGCCATTATGGATATTCAAGTGAATTGTAAGCTAGCAAAATTGTAACACATCTACTATTGTATTAAGAATAAAACAGAAGCAAAATGCAAGTCAGGCGATAAAATCCACAGAATTCTATTTAAAAAGTCTACGAGATTCTATATAATTCTCTGTACAACTCCAATAAAAATCTATTAACTCCACGAAAAAATCTGTCTTTTAACAAAAGTAATGCAAAATAAAAAAGAAGTTTTTATTGAATACACCCACAGGGTAATATGTGGAAGTTGACTGTCGTCGTCACTGAACGGTTCATAGGCATCGCCGCAACTGAACGGCGTAGCGCCGTCACAAGCCGTTGAGTCATGCAAAACATGGCTGTCGATAAATGGTGGTTGGTATGCGTAGGGTATACTTCTCACTAGTAATTGGTGGGACGCGTAGTAGCCTTATCGTGGACTCTATCAATGGCGCAAAATAATCCATAATTGGGTGCTTTTTCAAATTTTCATTTTTCCATATCAAGAAGATATATGTGTGTATATATATTATTAATGATAATATTCAACTATCCATATAATATAGTTAATCAAGAACCATCTTGATAGATATGCCATTTTTCTTTCCTAAAACACCCTTCCAATACAATTTTAGTGTTTCAAAAATCTATGGCTGCGTCTGGTTACTTGGATTAAGCCTTGATTGGCTAGTGATTAGCCTATAATCAAGTGTTTGGTTATATCTTCTGATCTTCAGCAATCCGTCTTTTTTCCCATAGGCCCGGTATAAACCACTATGTATGGTTGAAAATGCATCCCTCCAACATCCAAGTATTTGGAATCCATTTATGCAGAGTAAACATGATATGAAGGCAAAATGACATATTTGTCCTAAATCTTCCCCCAAAAACAAGATCGGAGGACAGACATGAGTGAAGTTCCCAATCGTAGAGTTTGATCAGTCAATCTTTGAAACATACGTTTTGGAAGTCGCGATTTTGTGTTCCGTAAGTATGTTTAACTTCAAGGAATATTAGTTTGCGTCATGTTCTTCATTTCTCTTTGATTTTGGGCTCTTGAAATTTCTGGGTTTTGTATATGGCATCATTTGTATCTGTTGGAATAAAATACAGTAAATAGTCGGTACTAGATATATTGACTGCAGTGGAAGATACTCCCAGATGTCTTTGCTCGTATACTAGCCTCGATCTTTGAACAACCTCTTGTTGGCTTGGTAGATTACTACTAGAGTAATCTACTCTAATTGCACACCTTAAGCCCTTGGAGTCGTTGGTGATTCTCCAAGAGGGACATGCCGTTATATGAGAATGAGAGTGTAGTTTGGTGTGTCTTGAATAAGGGAGGTCAGACTCATATTTATAGGGCTCAATCTCTAACCATATATCGTATCTGCCTTTCGGGTTGATGGCCAGGGTTAGGCACTATGCCTAATATGGATGTCTATTGAGCATTGGGCCATAAGCCCAACCCAATGGATGTATTGGGCCTTATGTCATTAGCCCAACATGTATACATTTACATCTCCCACTCATACATATTTGAATTAATATCCAAATCATTTCTCAATCATCTTTCATTTCACGTCGCCCTATCTCATAAATGGATAAAGCGTGCGACCAAGCGAGAAGGAATGGTGAGGAGAATTATATTAAGTCATCACCAAACTAACATAATTCTACAACTCAAAAACTCGCATATACCCCAAACTAGTGTGGTCGCATCAGACCAAGCATCTTTGATTCCTCATATTATGATAGAGCATGCTTGTCTCTTTCCATTATGTATCTATGTTCATGACTATGTCAAAAACAAATTTTGACTTTGTCAGACGGCCTATGAGCCATAGAACAAAATGATGTGTTACCAACTTGGTTCTTCCTCGACCACTCATGCCAATCAGTTTTGTCTTGATAGCTTTTCCCAGACATGCTCCGACAGACCGCATCAATCATGTCAATTGGATACATGCTAAAGTAGCGACATCAAGCTTACACCTTATGACATGGTCCAGAGTCCCAAAGGGTATATAAGAACAAATAAAGCGCTCACACAGTGGTCGAACTTACTCAGCACATGTAGTATGTATACATGCTATGATGGAGCTCCCACTCAAATTGGGTATGTCACGCTCTAAACATCATAAGAATTTGAGTCCAATGGCTACAAAAAGCTCACGACTTGCAAATTGCGAGATACGATTTACCAGCAATTTGCACATTCGGCTATAAACAGACATTTTGGAGGTTGAACGTACTCCATGATTGATCTAATCAGATATCATCTTAGCCTTTTGCTAAGGCGACTATAATATTATCATCACAACCTTCCTCGTTCTTCCAAGAGCGAAGGGATCATGTCATACATGATCTTCAAGTCTCATCCTGCTCGCTATCAAAGCTCCAGGGTGATTGCCATTCCATGTTTGCTTTTCCATACTAGTGGATTTTGAGAGTCTTCTCCCAACGGAACACTCACACTCAATTCGAGGTTGTTCTCGTCTTCTCTATTTGGTGCTGGATAAGGTCCCGAGACCTCATCCCCATTAGAGACTGGATCGTTATCTTGGAGTTCGTTCAACTCGTATAGTTGAATATCTCATTTGACTTCACTTATAGTGGGAAAATCATTTTGTTGAGCCTTAAACGCATGTTTGAGTTTAATGCTTAATTTATCTCCGGATTATTTATTAGTTTTGATGATCAACAAAACGTGTGTTTGTTATACTAATGTGTCTACTTAGTGTATATGTTTATTGGTTGAAAAGTGGATTGATTGGAGAAAATCAAATGTGCAATGTCTGGGTTGGATCGCCCTAGGCGATGGTGATCATCGCCCCAGGCGATGGCAGCCAGGAGGGGCATCGCCACGCACATCAACTGGAGCAACGTCGAGGCCCGCGTGCATGGCACAACGCCCGAGGCGATGGCCTGATCGTCTGAGGCGATGGCTGGAACACCCGAGGCGATGTGTGCATCGTTTGAGGCGATGAAGATTTTTGACCAACTGAAGCTACGACATTGATTTTGGGCATGGATCGCCTGAGGCGATCTGGACTTCGCCTGAGGTGATGTGTGCAAGATAGTGACCGTTGGGGCGCGGCGATGGTGATCGCCCGAGGCGATGTCCGATGCGATCTTGGAGTGATTCAAGCCTTGAGTGTAGCAACGGCTAGTAGGAGCCTTGGGGGCCTCCTACTCTATAAATATGGATGTTTTGGAGCATTTTGATGATAAGAAACAAGACTATAAACTACAAGAAAGCTTTGCTCTATTCAAATTATTCTAGCATTGCAAACTTCATACATTTGTGTTGTATTGGAGTTTGTAATTCATTTCTTGTTGTGTAAGTTTTGATTCTTCGTGTTGGTACACGGTGAAGGTGTTTATTTGAGTTATTGTAAGGTCCTCCAACACCGATGCAAGTTAGAAATTGTAAAAGTCATCAACAAGTAAAGTTGGTGCAAGTGTGTGGCTATACTTGGAGCCCTTAAGGCCAAGAAGGCTCGTGAAGAGTGTGGGTAACTCGGGAAGAGTTTTGTGTGGCTATCCTTGGAGCCCTTAAGGCAAAAGACTCGTGAAGAGTGTGGTGCTCGTGAAGAGCTGTTTTACTCGGGAAGAGTTGTACTGTGGCTAACTTGGAGCCCTTAAGGCCAAGATCATTTCCGTTCTAGTGGAACCTCGGTTAAACGTTTTCTAACTGGGAAGATGAGACGTAGGCGATTCATCGCCGAACTTCTATAACAAATTCTCGTGTCTTTTATCGCTTTATTTAATTTACGCATTTATTATTTCTTCATTTTATTTATTTATTGATTGACTTGAAGTTTTCCGCAGCGCAAAATCAACATTTTTGCAAACTCATTTTAAAAAGCTAAAGTAGTCAAGAAACCTCATTCACCCCCCTCTTCGGTTCCAACACATTTTCAATGAAATCCACATCTCGAGACTCAATTTCAGTCATTCTACCATTAGGATGTTCAACGTACATCACATAGCCTTTTGAACAATCAGAATTTTTTATAAAAATACATTTTGAAGCTCTTGGTCCGAGCTTTCCATGCTTATGTGAGGTACTATGAACAAACCCAGCCGATCCCCAAGGGCACAGAGCCTCTAGATTGGGCTTTCTGCCATTTCATAACTCATAGGATATCGCAACAACTAGTTTAGAGGGTACATGGTTTGCAGCAATCAAAATTGCATCTCCCCAAAAAGATATTTGAAGATTTGCTTGCGCCATCATTGATCTGGCCATATCCAGAAGTGTTCGATTTTGTCTCTCTGCAACACCATTTTGTTGCGGAGTATACAGAATAGTTAATTGTCTTCCAATTCCTTTTTCCTCACATAATTGCCTAAACCGATCAGAAAGATATTCTTGCACTCTATCGGTACGTAGAATCTTGAGATTCTTCTCTTTTTGATTCTCAACCTCTGTCAAGAATCGCTTGAAATATTCAAGCGCTTATGACCGATGAGCTAAGAGATATACCGATCCATAGCACGAATCATCAATAAAAGTGAGAAAATAGAATGCACCATGTCGTGCCCTCACATTCATGGGTCCACAAATGTCTGAGTGTACTATCTCTAAAGCCTGTGATGCTCTTTTCGCCTTTCCAAAAGGTTTTCGACTAGTTTTTTCAGCCAAACACGGTTCTCAAACTGGGAGACTGACTTTAGCGAGGTTGCCTAAAAGGCCCACTCGAGCTAACCTAGTCATTCTCTCGTGAGCGACGTGTCCCAATCTAGCATGCCATTTAACAGAATCAGAAATAATATCAACAGAAGATGAAACGTATGTAACACATTCATTGGATAAATCAAGCATAAAGAATCCATTATTCAACAAACCAAAACCATTGCCTAGGAAACTGACAAAGTAGTCTGCTCAATAGAAATGAAAAACCAAGTCTTAAAAGTATAGTAACTGAAAGTAGATTACATATTATGGTAGGTGCATATATCACATCACTAAGGAGTAGCTCACGCCCAGTGTTGAGAGCTTGAGACGGTACAAACCAACTCCTTGAACCTCCTCTTGTGCATCCTTTCCCATAGTAATGTATTGGCTGCATGCTGACACTCGATGATGATCTACGAATCCTGATCGATCCCTCGTCACATGGCTTGTTGCTCAGGTATCTACAATCCAACCAAGGAGAGAATTAGCGACAAATATATGTGTACTAACAAAAGTATTTGGAGAATAAGGAGTGAGTCTTACCTTCTTCGGCTCAGTGCAATCACGAGCGAAGTTACACATCTTGTTGCAGTTATATCATTTCACTTTGCTTAGGTTCTTCTGTCCACCCCTCTTCCCTCGGCGACGCAATTTGGTCTGGCCAATCTTTGGGGTCGGGGCTTGTTTCTTGTTATTACCCAGTCTAGCACCAGTTTGCTTAATCCAACGTCCACCCTTTTGGGGTTTGGCAGCTGTTTGTGCACGTTCAGATTCCCTTAGGCCAGCTTTAAGTTTCAAATGACTAGCAACACTCTCGAACGTCTTAATCTGCTCGTTGTGGGTCAACACAAGTTTAACATGTTCCCATGTCTGCTCAGGTAGCGATCGCAGGACTGACAAGACTTGTTGCTCATCTGTGAGCTCACTTCCAACATTCTGAAGTTCTCGAATCATATCCTTCATCACATCAAGATGTGGGTTCAACTGTGCCTTGGGTCAAGTACATACCGGTTAAACTTAAGGGTGAGAGCCCTCAATCTTGTTGCCGAAGTACTACCGTATGTGACCTTCATAACTTCCCAAAGCTCTTTAGTTGTAGGGTACTTCTCAAATTCCCTAATCAGGTTATCGTTCATGCAGCTTAGCATAGTTAAGCGCGCACTCATATCCTGATCCAACCATTTGTTGTATGCGCCCATATCGCAACGAAATTGAGTAGTGGGTCTCTTTTCGGGCTCAGTTGGTTTAGGCTGAATGTCAGTGAGATGATCAAGTATCTTTTCTTTGTGGAGGAAATATTGAATTTTTCTATGCCACATTGCATAGTTCTGGACATCAAGTTTGCCACTACCATGTAATCAGAAAAAACTGTTTGTGTTTCCATCACTTTTTATTTATACTGCACAATCAAATAAGGTACTAAGTTCTCGGATCCAAATAATTTTATTATTCTCTTTATTTATTTCTTTATTCATTGAGATCGAAAATTCCGCACTCACATCTCTCCCCGAATTAAAGATCCTAATAAATTTTACCAATCTCGAAATAAAATAGTCCACGATATCATGCATGATATAACAATTAAAAAATAATGTCATAATTTGCTTAATCAAATAAACGCAATGTATCATATATGACAAAAAAAATATGAATATAATAAATCCAATAAAACCATGCAAGTAGTATAATATTTCATCAAATTGCATGATCAACAAAGTCCATATATTATCATACATGATCCATAAAGTCCATATATTATCATTCTTGGCCAAAAAAAAAAAAGAAAATTATTATTGGCCAAAAAAAAAAACGAGCCCAATTAATAATGAGCCCATTAGATAGGAATAAACCGAGTTTATTAGGCAGGCCCAATACATATTTTCTTATCGGTCCAATTTATTCTAAACCCAATAACCAATTTATTCTAAGCCCAATAACTATGTTTTTTTTATTAAATTAAAAAATCTGACTTAAAACCAGTGAAAAAACTCTCCCCTCATTTTATCTTTAAAAAAATTTCAGATCATCAAATCCCTATAAAATTATGGTTTCCAAAATCAGCTTCCTCTCTCACCACACGGGCACCGCCGCCCACGTTACTCCAGGAGGGAGCCATTGTTGCTGCACGTCATGAACATAACATCGTGGTCGCAAATCGATGAGTGGCGAACGGCTGAACCATCGCGATGGACGTGAGCGCAATCTCAGTCACGAACGTACTGAACCATCGTGACGACCATCGTCCATGTATGATCTTCAAGTCTCGTCGTCCATATATTATTTATTTTGGTTCTTATTTTTGGTAGCTTTCTTATTTCCACTCATCAAAGGTAGATTAGTCGATTTTTTTTTATTTTCTAATAATTATTTATAAACCTTTAACTTTTAGGTTTTGGTTAGATCTATCAAAATGAGTTGGGTCCGTCGACCTGACCCAACCCGCTGAGTTGAATAAGCAGCTGAAAGATTCTGTTTCAACAACCGACTTATTTGGCACATCGGGTTGGGTCAGCTCAACGGGCCCAGCTCATTTTGATAGATTTAACCAAATCCTAAAGTTAAAGGTTTATAAATAATTATTAGAAAATATAAAAAATCGACTAATCTACATTTGATGAGTAGAAATAAGAAAGCTACCAAAAATAAGAAACAAAATAATTAACAGCCTTATAAAACATATATCATCTATGAAACATGTTAGTGAACAAAATCAAGTCAAAAACATGGATTATTGCAGAATGGCGTCTTCAGGAAAAAAAAATTCCATCGAAGACGTCATACCAGATGGTGTCTTCACAAAGACGTCATTTGAGATGACGTTTTAGGTTATTTTGGTGAAAAGTTTAAAAAGGGGTTATTTTGATAAACGATTTTATTTTTTGGGTTAAAAAAATAAAAACCACGCGAAACCCTCGTCGCCTTGGTCACTACGCTCAATCAGCATGGGTACTTTCAGGTACTGTCATTGCCAAAAACTCCAACATATTTTAAGGTTTATTGTGATATTCTATCTTTTTTTGGTGAATAATTTGTTGATAAACTGCTTCATCTGCATCGATTGACTTTTAGTTTTGTGATAATTAGTTTGATTTCTGGGCTCTGCCATTTGTTTTCAAAGTTGACAATTTTGTGTATTTTGAGAGGTTGATATGGGTTTTTCGTCTTTTTCCTACTCTAGTTCCTGTTTGTTGGAGAAATCTTCTATGGAGAAATGAAGAACAACAAAATACGGAGAGGATATAACAAAGTTTAGTTACAATATAATGGTGATTTAGAAGAAAGTTAATGTTTTGACTGTAGTTGTTCGATTTAGCAAACAATCAGCTTGAAGTAAGATTATAATGCTACATTTCTAATGTTTTGTGCTTTATGAGTTGATTAATAAGGGAAAGAGGATTTAACAATAGAATTTTGAATAAGTTAATGTATTAGAACGCACCATTTCAAAGTTTTATTAGTTAATTTTGGAATCATTATGGCATTCTAAGCTTCATTAGCATATAGGAGTTGAAGTGTTGGTTTCAGATTATCTAAGAGTGGTGGAAGAAATTAATTTTTCATGCAATTTTAGTAAGAAGGTAAATGTGGTCCAAATGGGATGGAAAATTATGTGCCTGCAAGTCAAGGAAGCATATACTTTTGTTTGCGTGATTATGCATTGAAATTCCTCGACTTGACTTGAAAAATGTTGGAGTTTTTGGCAATAACAGTATCTGAAAGTACCCATGATGATTGAGCGTAGTAACCAAGGCGACGAGGGTTTCGTGGTTGATTATCTAAAAGAATCATTTCACTCCTAAAAAAATTGCAAACCACACACACATATATATCATAAAAACTCACATAAAATTCAATAAGTTTAGCAAAAATTCAAATTCTATCAGAAAAAATATTGGATAACAAATGATGCCATAGACAAAACCCAAAAATTTCAAGAGCCCAAAATCAAATAGAGAAATGAAGAACATGACGCAAACTAGTATTCCTTGAAGTTGAGCATACTTACGGAACATGAAATCGCGACTTCTAAAATGTATGTTTCAAAGATTGACTGATCAAACTCTACGATTGGGAACTTCACTCATGTCTGTCCTTCGATTTGCTTTTTGGGGGAAGATTTAGAACAAATATGTCATTTTGCCTTCATATCACGTTTACTGTGCAAAAATGGATTCCAAATACTTAGATGTTGGAAGTATGCCTTTTCAACCTTACATAGTGGTTTATACCTGGCCTGTGGGAAAATGATGGATTGTTGAAGATGTAACCAAACACTTGATTATAGGCTAATCACTACCCAATCAAGGCTTAATCCAGGTAACCAAACGCAGCTTATGGGAAAATTTTTACAACCACACAATTTTTCTTCTCACCCCAAACACACCCACAAAGATTTCTCACTAGCCACACTTTATAACTCACACATCTCCCTTTACAAGAAGGACACCTAAGAAAATTTATCTGATATGAAATATCAGCTACAACGGCAACCACAGACCATACTAAGAATTTTACAAGACTCTAAAAAACAAGTGAGAAATTTATCTAAAGCCAAAAATTGCTAGACAAGCTATTGAATGATACAATTAACTGAAGCCTAAAGCCTCCTTTTATAGTAAAAGATTTGGATTTTTTGCTTTCTTCGATGTGGGACAAAGTCCCAAGCCCATCAAATGAAAGGTATCGAATTTGAGACCTCCCAACATTTTAAGGAGTGTGATAGTTTTGGGATACGAAGGGCGAGTGCATCCTTTAATTATTCTTTTTTTTTTAAGTAAAAGATAATATATTAACGAAAGTTAGCCAACCGACAATTACAACAAAGGACAGAAACGACATCAACCATAAAAACCACATGCAACCAAACTAACATAGGCCGGCAAGTGGAACAAGAAATGAAATAACTGCAGAATCACATGTTGACCAGAAAGTTGCAAAAGCCACCAAAGCCAAAGCCAATCCCTTCAAACCATTAAACCCAAAGTAGGAACCAATAAGTGAACTACCTTCCAATACAAGTGAAGGTACACATAGGGATAAACGAAGAGCATAAACTGATAGAGAGACGACAAACGCACAAGCTCTCGCATCCAAAACCCTTACTAAAAGTCATACAACTGGATGGCACGCGAAATCGTCAGGCTCCATAGTCAAACCCAGATTATACTCCAGCACATGACCAATTGAAATGGCCCCGAATATAACAACAAAAAAATATCCCATAATAAATCAGGGACAGACACCATAGGACAAATACATACATAATCAGAACTATACAGAAACAAAAAAACTAGATTTACACATAATAGACACATATAAAATGTTAGCAAAAGTAGGGAGCTTGTACGATTGCGTATACGGACACAAAAGAATGTCTAGGTTGCCCCCAAATCCTGGATAAGTCGGTGGGGTTGCGTCGCAACCACCGCTAGAGTAGTATAACCCACCTATATTTGGTCACCGCCTCCATCATAACCACCAGTAAAGTCAACAATTGGCCAACCACCGCCGCCAAACCCATACCAACCTCCAAAATCACCTCCACCACCACCTTCGACCTCACCCCAACCACAACGAGCTGCACCCCCAAGACCACAACCTACCCCACAACCAAACCAAACGCCACCACCCAAAACACCCCCTAAACACAAACCACCTTCATCACCATCGGCTAACCCACAGCCACGGCCGAACCCACTAGCAAACCATCCACTGCCATCATAAGCAAACCCCTCTGCATGGAACATACATTTTCCTTTTATTAAAGAATGTCGTGTCCCAAATTGAATCATCGGATAGAAACTAACAGTCTCATCCAATCAAACGATACTAATATTCGTCCCACCCCATCGATTTCCATCATGGTCCTGCACAATTTTTTTATACCCTACTGTGTGTGTGTGTATAGACAGCTTGCATGAAGAGATTAGTTAATAATCTATCACTTGCTTCTTCAAAACTGAATGTAAGTTTGTCTTTACATTAATATTTCTAAATTTTGATTTGGTTCTTGAGTTTATAAAATCCTAAAAAGGTGCTATGCATGTATTTCTTTCCCCAAACCCCCTGTCTCGAAAAATTTTTGGATAATTGAGTTTGAATGTTTCCAATACCTCTCATCTTAGGCGTTTAATTCTTGTAATCGGAAATTTGCAGCTTGGAACTTGTTGCTAGTAATATCAGTGACATCTTTTTTTAAAAAAAATATTAAAATTATGAATGATTGGTAATTTACCATATTTGTTATCGCTAATAGATACTTTATTTATGTAGCTTGTAAATATACAGTTTACACAATGTGGTTTGTAAATAGACAATTTACACTCATGTGGTTTGAATAAATGAGAATTTTTTACTTTTTAGAGTTGTACATAGAGCTTCAATGTTTATATTTAAAAGAATTATATAGAGTCATTAAAAGTCTATTGACATTTGGATATCTTTAGACTTTTATAGAGTATTTAAAAGTCATGTCTGAATACCACATTACTTTTAAAAACTCTATAAAAATCTATTTTGAATACCGATAGACTTGTATAGAGTACATAAAAGTCTAGATTGAATATCAGTATACTTTTATAAAATATATAAAAGTCTAGATTGAATATCTCCGGACTTTTAAAATCAAATGACAACTACAAGAATAACAAAAGCTAATAAAGAAAGACTCTTACACAACTCTTGGAAAACAAATGAGAAATCAAATCCCAACACCATCAAAAAAGAAACCGACTACTTCATAAATGCCGCGAATCGATGCAAGAGACGAATGGGGGAAAATATTTTTGGAAAAAAAAAAAAAGAATGATTGGCTACATAAAAATTTTATATTGGATATTAAGGATAAGGGCTGATAGCTACAAGGATGGGGTTAGACAGGGCTGAAGCCCTGCCTAATCTCTATGAAGTTTCGCCCCTGATCCATGAGATCGGGTATCTTAAGATGGTTAGTACATTGAATGACTAATGGTACTCTAATCCACTTAAAATTATCTTCCATTTATAGTTTTAACTTTGTTTTGGTGACTTGTAATTATTAGACTCTTGTGTCTGGGACTAGCTTCTTTTTGTAATCGGGTTGAGTATGCGTGTTGAAAGAACATGACTTTTAATATGAACATACATCATTTTGAATCTCTTGTATCCGTCCTTTTGAACATTTTAAGTTGCACCTATATATAAGCATTTCTGCCAACGACAATATTTCATTTTGTTTGCAACTCTATAATTTGGTCAATCTCTGAACAAGCTGCAGTCTTCTATTTTAGACATTTTCCCTTCTGGTCTGTTCTTTCGGCGCTTGTCAGATAAGACCTCCTTTGTCTATTTACCATTTAAGGTAATCTTCAGTCCTTGGTCGTTTTCAGTATTAAATGCAACATTAAATGCTTCAATAAATTGATTATTCGGACTGATGAACGAAGTTTACTAACTTAGTAAGTTCTGATCTGTTCTGCATTGATCTGGTCTGTTCTGATCTGGTTGACATCGATCTGGTCTGTATCGATCTGGTCTGTATCGATCCGGTCTGTTTTGTCATTGACTTTATTGGTCTGGTTTGTTTTGTCATCTTTAAAACCCCTAACCAACAGTATATTACTTCAATTAAATAGAGTTTAAATAATACCTCTAAATTTCATTTTAGCCAAAAACTTTTTAAATTATACAATTATTACCCAAAAATGTCCTTTCTGTTTCGGACACGGCTCGGACACGCCCATTAGTCATGTCCGACATGGGTGTCTGATTTTGAGAATAGTGTACGACACGAGTGTCCGATATTATTTTATTAATAAAATAATTGACACGTTACATGACGTGTCCGACACGTGTACGAGGAATGTCGAGAAGTGTTCGACATTGTAACGAGTGATTTTTAAGAGTGTCCGTGCATCATAGGTGAGAACAAAAACAGGTATACTAAGAGGTGAGCTGGAGAAGTGAATCATCGCATAAGCTCAAGACTTTGACCAACTTAAATGTGTGTTTTTTCCCAAAGTATCTAACTTTTGTGAATTATCCAACAAACTCGCAGATAGATTTTGCAAGGGATCCTTAGGGATTTGTAAAATTCGAATTATGGATGATGACCAATCGATATTCATGATTACCCTAAGCATTTATTTGAATCCGATATTCATCATATCCATCAACATATTGTATATAATATTTGAAATTTATACTAGATACTTATAGAATCCCTTTACTTACAAAGTTGCAATATTTTATCCTTCCAACCATACTATATTCTACATTGGTTGTAAGGATATAATCTAGATATATATATATATATATATATATATATATATATATATATATATATATATATATATATATATATATATATATAAACTTCTACCCTTTAAGCTGCATAGTAGATATAAAACTTAAGTACTTAACAATGAAGAGGGTTAGAGCTTTTACTCCATTGTTAATTGTTGCATAAAGAGTTAGAATCACTCACTATTATATCGAGTTTCACAGTTTTAGAGTGATTCTCATGCCATTATTGTCGAAACATTGTAATCGGACGTGATATTGATGTAAAACTTGGAATTTGTGTTAAGAATATATGAGATTTCAACTCAAAACCAATTGACAATTAGTGGAGTAGCACATGTATTTTATAAAGAGCTAGCATGGCTTCTAAACTCTCAATGTGGGACAATTCTCAACACGCACTCTCACGTGTGATATTATATAAGTCAAACATGTGAACTGATAACATGGGTGACGATGAGCATGCGGACGGAGTAGTCATGAGAAGCCTGCTATGATACCATGTTAAGAATATATGGGGTTCCAACTCATAACCAAACGTCAATGAGTGAAGTAGCTCGTGTATCTTATAAAGAGTTAGCATAGCTTCTAAACTTTCAACGTGGGACAATTCTCAACTATTTGATTGACAATATTTGCAAGTTGTAAGTTGTAAATATCAGTTTGCAAACCTAGAATCGGTGAAAACTACAAAATCGGTAGATGAAAGAAAACTAACATACTCCTCGGATTAAAAGACGGGAGAATGAAGAATGATCATGCCGCCTTCAAACATCCACAAATCTTATGCTCTCCTAACCGGGAGTGAATATAGTCATGTGATTGAAGACGACAAAATTGTAGGATTTTTATTCAAGGAGGCAAACTGTAGGTTTTTTAAATATATATTATTACTTTACTGCTTTGATTTCACTATGGAATATGGTTTAACTGGCTAAAATTTCAAATAATTTGCCAGATAATTATTCAGTTTTCAAATGGTTATCTTCAGTGTGTTCCGTATAGCATTAACAATTTTGCTCAATTTAATCTCTTAGCGACAGGTTCAAATTTTTATTTTTGATTGGAAAAATCTTTGTATGATATAAAAACTAAATGTAAATACCTTCCTCTCGCTTCCCCTCTATTTGAATATCCGCCTACGGTTTTGATTGTTATTATTTTTGCATGAGCAATGACGTCGGAGATTCTCCAATAGGGCAACAGTTCGTACTGCTGCTGAATTCATGGGCAGACAAGAGACAAGCTGACGATCTAAACTAATCTAACAAGGGAAAATACTAATATAAATTAAAGGAATTATAAAAGAGCAATCTTATTAATAATTTTAAATAAAATATTAACAACAGTCTCCAGGCGTGAATAGAGTTCACGTTTATTTAAAATGTCTGAGCAATGCCTGGGTTTGGGAAATTATGCCACTTAAACCATCTGACCCTCTATTGTGACTCAACGTCCGATCAAATGCCAACATCTTTCCATTGTTGGTTTTCAAAATGCGATTTATATTGTTAAATAGAAAAAGAAAAGAAAAAAAGTTGTATCATAAAATATTAAATAAATTAGAAATATGATTTCTTTTTTTTTAACCAGAAAAATCTATTAAATTAAACATCAGAATATACAAAATCCTTCAAAAAGAAAGGGCAAGATTCAACCGAATTGGGAATATGGCCAGACAAAACAGCACTAGAAGCTAGCTCGTGAGTTATAAGATTAGAAGTGCGCCTACAATGAGTTACAACAAATACATTGCTATCAGCATAGAAGGTTCAAATATATTCAATTATAGGCGCATCTGGGTGAACATCCAATGGCCTGTTGATAGATTGAACTACCAAAGCCACATCTGATTCCACAATTCCATTAAGCCAATTATGTCAACGTGCAATCAAAATTCCTTATAATGTCGTGTTACTCAAAGTTACAACAATAATTTCTAAACCTTAAATCTCAATGGTTGAGATAAAGTACATGAACCATAGAAGGAAGCCAGCGGGTCACACATGCATCAGTTTTATCTAGGAGCTTCTTTTGGTCATAGTATCCTCGATAATCACTTAGGACTAGAAAATCCTTGTATATAATTTTTAGTTACGTCTTCTTCGATCTTTCTCATGCTCTCGTGAATGGCCGAAATTCATAGACTTTACTCGACGGGCAGGTGTATTATTCGGCATACATCGTACATGACCAAACCATCATAACCGACTTTCTTGTATCTTCTCCAATATACAAGTCACACCTACTTTAGCTCAAATATATTTGTACCTTATTTTATCTATTACAGTCTTATCATACATTCAACATAGCATACACATCTTTATCACATTCATTTTTTAAACGTGATTTTTTTTGCGTGCCCAACATTAAAATCTCAAAAGAAAAGGTAAGAGTTTTCTTGAATCAAATGATGATAAAATTTTGCTTAAGTTGTTGCATTATAAAAGTGCATATTTAATTTCCCCTATCTTTAATCACCTTTTGTACGAGTGTAGATGGAGGGGCCTAAGGTGGGGTAGACAAGAGAGAGAGAGAGAGAGAGACAATGCATGATACAAGGGTCATGATGCATGTCCAATAAAGGGGGAGCCCAATCTCAATCACTAGAGATTCCACATATAATTCCCCTTTGCTTTTTTATTTTTATTTTGCTACCTTTTCCTTTATGGGCCATGTAGATTAATTCACCTAAAGTGGCTACCACACCATCACCCCTTCACATGATATGAGTAGCAAAGGTAGTGTAGTGGAGTCAAGTCATCTGAAAAATGGATAGTGAAAATATATTTTCTTCAAGAATCTAATATATTAAACATTGTTACTATTTAATATGATAGTCTCTTCAAAACCAAATATGATGGTGTCATGGAACCCTTTTATGCCATACCGGAAGAACAACAACAAGAAATGTGGGAAACCCGTCGATTTTAAGGTCGGAGACTGCAATCAGAAGAACTTCTCCCTACATAATATCACCGGACTTGAAATTTTTTTTACTTTCAATGGTTAGAAGTAGTGTCATGTACATGCTAGTGAGCAGAAAATACTAGTAATTGTATTTTCTTCCTAATAGTCAATCATTAATAGATAAATAGAAAAATGGGATTGAAGTTGAGGGAAAACTTAGATTTTTCTGTCATATATGTTTTTTATGTTTCTTGTACATGAAAATCTCTTTAAATTTGATTTTTCATATATTTTAGTTGTTGTAAGTAGAGACAACAACCGTCTTGTGCTGCTAAGGGAACTTTTGTTACCATCTCACATTTTCACCAACACCTTATTATATGTGTACAGTGTCAAAGCTAAACGATTGTTCTTGCCGCTGTTTTGGTTGTATTATCGTGTATTGGCCAATTGTGGCTCACTTTTCGTTGTACCTGATTTTATTAATATAATTTATCTTTCAAAAAAAAAAAAAGTACAGACAACAACAGGGGATTATATTGGTACTTGCAAGCTTTACTCATTTGAGATGTTAGAGATGGGCCATAAATTAGTTGGAGTATGTTTAATCATTTATGGGTGATGGAACTCCGTGGTATGTATCGTATGCACCATTCCTTTATACATCAACTAAATATTAAACATAACATTTTTTTTAAATAAAAATATATAAATTAAATACTAACCAATATATCAATAATATTAAATAGCTCTATAAGTGGGTCGAAACTGGGCACTCACACGTATATTCCGTATTGTATACTAAAAACTTGTGTTTTTAGTCGATACATTCATTAATGTGGTGACTTTGGAGTTGTCTAAGAATCAATTGGATACAAATAACATGTATAAAGAAAAAAATAATATAGGAATTAATCCACCATATTCCTCATTATTGTTTTGATCAAGTGTTTATTTTTTCTTTACTATGATAAAAAATATATAATTTTGCATCTCTTATGCGTAGTCCACGAAGGAAAGACGACATAGTTTAGGGATAAAGTATCATTATTTCAAGGGAAAAAATCACGGTTTGGTTTTCTATTTTCAAATTAATTTGTTCGGTTTAGTTCGATTTCGGTTACGAGTTGCAGCTAACCAGTGAAATATAAATATGGGGAGATTCCAATTAATTCATGGACTAGAACCTTCAAACCCCACAATCTAGCAAGCTTTTAATTTTCAAACGTTTATCATTGAACCAAAAACTAGAGTTGTCAGCTGAGTCATAACTTTATTTCTTTATATAATGACATTGCAAAATCGTACTAAACGATAGTCGGACATGAGAGATTGTACCATGTGGGTCCCAATATATCTAGCTCGTTTGCCTTAAACGGTAAATGATCGTCTTAAATGGTAAATGATTGTACCTCCATCCACAAATACACAGAATCATTATTGGGCACAAAATTCCCATTATGTATATATATAAGTGAAGAATAATAATACCAATAACTTAAACATCAGCAAAAGGAAACAAGAAGAGGGGTGATGATGCCCCCAGGGGCATAGCCGAGTTGGTAAGGTCTGTGGTGATGTAGGGGAACCCCTCGACGCCAGGTTCGATTCCCATGTGGAGCGCATTCCCTGCTGAAATATTGTGGGGTTGTGCTCTGTGGTCGTGGCTTGTAGGTCCTCTCCCACAGATGTCTGTCAGCTCGGGCACATCCCTCGGTTTACCTGATGACGATGTTGATGGGTCGGTTCCGTCACCCAAGAACTAGTCAGGTGAAAGCCTGGATACCTTGTAAATAAAAAAAGAAGAAGAGGGGTGATGAAATGATGAGATCTTTTGATTTTCGAAAGTGATGTCAATCATTGCGATGCACAAAGTGCAGCCTGTATTTCCCAGTTTCCTCTTGGGTTATTAATTAATATATAAAATTAATAAATAAATAGAATCCCAGATTCCTCCAAATTTCAAGCCTTAATTACTACATAGTCTTAACTAAGCCATGATTATGTTAAAAGCAATCTTAAAACCAGGAAGAAGTTCGGCCTAGTTTTCCTTTATCTTAACGCGTATAATAAAAGTTGTCTATTTCTATAGAAACTTTTAGATTCTAGTGTTATACCACACTTTCACTAATTAAAGATCAATTTCTTTGGTTTGATAAACAAATCGACCAACATATTTTTAGAATCGAACTCTTGACGCTTTATCAAATCTTATAAACAGTGACAACGAAGAAATTCAAATATTTTAGACGGTAATATTTTGATTATTATCCCGTTAAAAATAATTATTGTTGCTCATGAATCTCCCTTCTAGTATTTATAACTTATAACTCATGGTGTTTGAACACATAATCTTGGTTTTAATACCAATTACAAGATCGAACACTTACCACATTACTAAAGTTGTAGCGTTTCAATTTAAAGTTTTATAATCCATATAACAGTTTAAACATATTTTCACCTAATACAATTATTGCATGCCAATAATTTTATCATTACTTTGAATCTTTGTTTTACTAGATGAATGGAGTACTTAATAGATACCAACACACACATCCATTTATATAACTTATATCCAAATGATTTAAGATTGATGTATATGTGCGAATGGACTTGATTTTTTTTATGGTTATACAGTCTATCATTATCTATTGAGATTAAAAATTTAGTTATTGTTGTATATCCAAAGTATTTGTAAAATCATAAAACCTTGCGGAATATTTGGTCATTATACTATTACCATACTATAATATATTTGAATAAAGTGCTGGCCTAAACTTGCCTAGGGATGCTCCAATCGATAGCTAATAACTCCAAATTGAAACATCACTGGGAAAGAGTTAATTTGAATTTACCTATATTCCCTACATAGCAAAACTTGGTTCTTCAATCAAGCACAAATTGATACAAATGCTGTCTGTCTTTTTCCCCTATATTTTCTTGTGCTTCGTACAAAAGGGGTTTATTCTTGGCTATCATATGAAGTAGTGCCCAATAGTCACGTTTATTGGATGTGTATATTCACATCAACAACGGATGAGAATATACTCATCTAATGGATGAATCTACCCCATAGAGCATTACCCATATGGTAGCCAAGACCAACTCCAGAAAAGGGGTGTTTGAAAATTGAAATGATTATTTTTTTCTGATCACAAGGCTATGCATAGTCTATTATGGAGCTATATATTTAAGTGAATTTTGATGTAGATTTTGAGAATATAATGTACCAAATATTGGTTTTGATTTAATATGATACAAATTGATAAATATAGTAGGGAAATGCAAATTAAAATTTAATTGTTCTTAGTTAAGAAAGTTATTTAAACTGATAATCTATAATGAATTTTTTTAAAAGCCATGTATCATGAACTACAGATATGTATCACGAATTTTTAAGAACTTGAAAAATGAATTCGATTGAAACAAGTGATTACAATGTGCTTCCGAACCAATATTTCATAGCATATTGAAATTGGAGAATAAAGTATATACACATAAACATAAAAAATAGAAGGAACAAATATTTTTCGAGGGGTCGAAATATAATTTTAGTAGGGGCAATATGCAATTTTCAGGGGTAAAATATAATTTTTTAAGGGATAGCTAGCAAGTACATTCACCCATGCATATAAAGTATATAAATTGTAGAATCAAATATTTGTTTTTTTGTATACCAAAAATTAAAAATACTGATATTTTTATAGTCTAAAACTTTTTAAACTATATACATGAAGGATCAAGCAATTATTATTAGGCTAAAAGCTATAACTAGTAATAGGAACATAACTTTTTTTCTTATAGTGACAATGCAAAGCCACATACTAATTACTAAGCGACAAAGGGACATGATGGGTTGCACCTTATATGTGTCAATGAGCCATGCTGTTAAGTCAATAGATGACATATGACCATACCTTCACCTACGAGTGCACAAAAGGATTTGCTGAGCAAACACAACCCCAAAATCCCCTCAGAAAGTGCTTATTGGGCGACTCGAATCTATGACCTTGCTATAATACCAATTGAAAGATCGAGCTCTTATCACTGGGTTAAAAGATATAGATGGTAACAAAAACACAACTTTACTTACTTATAATGGCAGCGCAAAACCCCGTACTAAGCCACATGTAGACATGAGGGGCTGCATGCTATATGTGTCAATGAGCCAGACTGTTAAGTCAATATATGATAAATGATCGTACAATCGCCCACAAGTGCACGTAAGAACTTGTTGGGCAAACAACCCCAACAATACATAAGTTCAAGAAT
Organism: Haberlea rhodopensis; assembly: GCA_907163345.1. NCBI lineage: Eukaryota > Viridiplantae > Streptophyta > Magnoliopsida > Lamiales > Gesneriaceae > Haberlea > Haberlea rhodopensis. The sequence goes on along the minus strand of CAJQUN010001135.1, from coordinate 42,677 downwards.
AAAATTTAATATAATTTCTTTTAGATTTTGGTAGATTAATGTATTTTATAACATGACTTGATGGTCGAAATTCGTGTGCATAATGTGAACATACTTTAGTATGAATGACGATGGGATGGCTAACATTTTTACAATGTTTTCAGGATCGTAAGTAAATAATATTACATGAATTCATTAAACATTAACTCATCAAAACAGGCTATCAAAGGAGAATATGTGTTTGGGAAACCAGACATTGAAAAAGAATTAGAATTCTACGACAGCAAATAGACATTACATGGTCCCAATTGTTGTAATATGTCGAAGCATGCTCGATTCATTGCAAATTTCAACAAACTTAGGTAAAAAGTAACATCAATTTCACCTTTTTGATACGTAATGGGGGAAAATAGTAGAATTAGTGTTTTTTTCCTATAAAATTTCAGAATCAATGTGTAGCTTTGTCAAAAAAAAAAAAGTAATAAAAGATCTTCATCTCATTTTAAAAGTTTTGATATATATTTTGCTTCTCCAACTACTATGCAAAGTAGTAACAAAAAATGTTGGAAGAGTTGATTGCATAATCTTATATCGTTTACATTTGATGTACAATCAAACATGCGACGAGATATTATGATCGCTCATTCTTCGAGATAAAACAAGTTTTTTACATTTTATCGCACTCCAATAATCACCCTCAAATAAGTGCACTACATTGTAACTCATGGGAATCAAACAACGCGATCTTGACTCTGATACCTTGTAGGATCAAGCGCTTACCGCTTTACCAAAAGAGCTTTTTATAAAACGTTAAACGATCGGTCATACAATTGACAACTATTTTGTATGTTATTGTTTATGATTAAACTTAAGTTTTCATCAAGGTCTTTAAGCTTCTTCCACCAATTTGAAATTAGAAAACAACACTATGAGTTAACTAGCTTCATATGCTTTGGATTTATTATTATTTCATTGAGCAGAAACACAGAGTATGGTCCACATGGTGGGAATCCTAAGTTGTATACAGTTCTGAGCAGATACAAATATTTTTTTTGAAAAAAAAAATATTTTAAAATTATATGTACTAAATAATATATAATATAGAAAGTTTTAATAGAATGTTGTCAATTCATTATTAAACCAACTCGATTATTTTTGTAATTGTTATTATTATTATAAATCAACTCCATTCTTCTCCAGATTGAGTAGTTGCTATCTATATAAAGTATCTTGTGGGCGATAATAATTTTTAAATAAAAATATTCTCATCCAATTATCGATATATTCAGTGTCTTAGACATAGTATAGACCAAACTTAGAACATAGAGACAATTGTAAAGAAATCCCTAAACCTAAAGTTGAATTTCGACTTACTCCCTACTACAAAATTCTTTAAAGATTGCTACATAGTTTCAAGTTTCATTTTCTAATTACTCACCGGAGAGAGAAAATTTCTAAAAAATACCAATTTTACCTTATATATTGAATTTGAGTTTAATTTAGTGCCTTGGAGAAAATATCCTTAAAATAGTATCAGAGCATATGTTTATTTTGAAAATATTAAAATAACATGTTGAATATTAATTTTAATGGAGGAGAGAATACCTCAATCCCTTCAATAATTCAACAATAACATAATGAAAACAACATAAGACATCTTATTTCTCAACTATAACAACAAACCCATTTTATTTCCCAACAAAATTAAAACTCCAATTTCTAATAATCCACATTCATCACATAAAAGGTTTCAGAACACTAACCCCAACACAATCAAAGTAAGCCATTTCTATCATGATCAACATTTGATCCAAACTTCACAAGTAATTTGGGAGAAAGGGGAAGAAAAGGGTTTTAGAAAAGTGTAGGAATTTTGTGTGTGTTTTTTGTGTAATGTGTGAAGAGGATGATAGTTTTATTATTATCATTTTGCCATTAGTCCTTCAAGTTTAATTCACATTACAAATTTTACCCAATAATTATTTATCCACAATTTCAATAATTATAGCTCAACTTCAACAATTACTTCTCAATTTAATTCCTACTTACCATCATACGTTGCGTGATTCATCTCCACCCTTTATCAATTCAATAATTATGGTTCCGTCACAATATTCAATCACATTCGATTTATCCAAAAATCGAGTCCAATGCCAAAACGATGCTTATTAATGGTTACTCCTTAATTATTACATTCAATTCCATTTAATTAAGGTAATCAAGTTATGTAAAAGTGTTATGTCTTTCAGAGAACATGATGATGAAGAAGTTGACCCAGAAACCTTGTTATTCCTGAAGAAGGCATTACAAAACAAGGTTCCACAACCTGATGCTACCATCGAAGAGCAGACTACTCTAGATGATGTAAAAAGAAAGATTCAGAGGAACTACAACGAGGATCCCCTGGCACGTTAGAACAAGAATAAGCTCAAAGCTACTTTGAAGATGAAAGCCGGAAAAAAAAATGAGTTCGTCAGATTTCAACCAATCCCCATGAACATGGAAGATCGGATGGACATGAAGATTATACTTAAGAAGCATCTTGACCTCAAGTTAATCTCAGCAGATGTTTCTCCATATAGTAGTCCACGATTCTTGTTCGGAATCATGGAGGAATTAAACGAGGAAAGCCAAGATTGGTGATCAACTATAAAGGGGTCAACAGAATCTTGGAATTCGATGGATATTTTTATCCCAAATAGAGAACATTTGATAAATAGTATCAAAAATGTCAAAGTGTTTTCTAAGTTCGATTGCAAGTCTGGGTTTTACCAGATTAAGATGGGGAAGCTAGCAGAAATTTCACAGCATTCTCCACACCCATGGACACTATATCTGGAATGTTATGCCAATGGCAAATGCCCCCCATATATATCAAAGGAAGATGTATAATCTTTTCAAGGATTACTTCAGCCTCATGTTCGTGTATATTGACGACATCCTCATTGTGTCAAGAAACATGAAAGAGCATCTTAAATATTTGGAAATCTTTTCAGATGTTTGTTACAAGGAATGATTAGTGCTCTCCGAAAGGAAGGCAGTGATTGCCACAAGACAGATCGAGTTCCTTGGAATTGAGATCGACGAATATGAAATCATTTTGCAGAATCATATTGTTGAAAAAGTGCAAGGATATCCGGATGATCTCAAGGATTTAAAGCAACTTCAGAGTTTTATGGGAGTTGTTAATTTTACTGGAATGTTCATCAACAACCTAGCAAGCGACATGAAGGTGTTCAGTCCACTACTCAAGAAAGATGTTAAGTTCGAGTGGGATGAAGATTACAGGCAAGCTGTCAAACATCTTAAAGAAGTTTGCAGGCAACTACCAAAGCTCGCAATCCCAAAAGAGGATGAACTTATATTATACACAGATATCGATGATCATTGGTGGGCTGCTGCAGTTCTTATGAAAGCCACACCAGATGGATAAGTTATATGCAGATATTGCAGTAGTCTATTTTACAGCAGCAAAGCTATCAGTTATTTCAAAAATGGCCACTATTTTTACTTGCAAAGAAATTTATCTTTAAAATAGATAATACTAGGTGTTAGTCATCAATATCTGAACCTTCAAGTCAATCCAGCACATTTGAGGTAAAAGATGGAGAGTTGAACCTTAGGCCACAGATAGGCACTTCTAGGGTTCAAATTAACGAGGATTTAGTTACTTTTCCTATGCAGGATTTCCAACGCACTTAGGAGAAACTAATAACCAGACGGGCTATCAACCCAGAAAAATACTTGATATCTCTGAAAAATACCCAAGGGTTTGGATGAAACCAGGCAGCCATCCAAACGATGTACAAGAATGGTATAATTTTGGAGCTCTTGCTTCGGTTTATACTGTTGCACCAGCCTTCTCTGAAATCTCCAAATTATCCAAATGGATTAGAGAAGCTGGCAGTACTGGAGTTATATTTTATCAGTGTAGCTCCTGAACCATCAAAGAAATGCTTAATGGAAGCTTTTCATTTCATCAAGCTCGGACGACCAATCAGTAACGCCTTGAAAAATATCAATATTAGTTGGAGCAATAACAGAAAACAAAGCTTCAACTAGACGAGCATGATGACTTTGAGTTTGTCTAACCGAGATGGATAAAGTCAAATTTCCACTCAAATTCTTCCAAGATTCAGCTAATGGAACATTCCTGCTGAATTTATGACAGGAACTACTACAGGATTTGCCGAAGAACTCTTCGAAACAAATAGGAGAATTCTTTGGGAAAACAAAATTCCGACGAGCAAATAAACTTATAGAAAGTTCTGCAACATGGCACACATGTGCCGATGGAAAGATCGAGTTTTCCAGGCGTGCCCAGAACAGAAAGAGCCAGAGTTCTGAAAAGGTTCCGACCCAAGCCTGATCGACAGGAAGGAGGAAAAGACAAAAGACATGCTGACAAGAGGGCACATTTTCCTAAAGCTCGGGAACCACAAAAACCAATAAATAAAGATTCTCTGACGAAGGAAAAATGCGTGGACCATTAACAGCACTCAGACAAAATAATGGACCACTCACGAGAAAAGTTATGGCGCACTAAGACAAAAAGCGTCGGCACTCACGAGAAAGTTGGCACTCAGACAAAGATGCTAGAGCACGAGATAATGGCGCACTCGCGGGCGCACTTAACATTGAACAAGAGTTTGGAGTCCGCATTTGAAGTCCGAATTCATGCCTATATAAGGCTAGGCATTGAGGAAGCTAAGGACATAAAAATTCTTCATAGTTTTCTCACTAATAAATATTGTAGTATCCAAGTTGTAAACTTATCAACTTTCATAGCTTGGTAATAATTTCTTTTATCTTTCTGTAATATTTCAGTTTTCAATTCAGTTTGTTAATGTGTTGCGAGTCCAGCCTCATTATATGGGAGGCTAAACAAGTTAATCTCCTCCCAGAAGGAGATGTGTTAATGTAATAAATATTATAAATATTTCCAGAATAAAACGAAGGCTATTCCCATGATTCTATCTATCTCTCAGATTTCTTTAAAATCTTTTTATATCTGGTTATACTCTGTAAGGACCCCACGTCCGAATCTCGTGGTTAGTGCATTATCATCTATATTAGTGCATACATTCATAGCATTTGTGAATTCTCATTACATGTTTCAATAACAATGACATGCTGTCTATAAAATTTTCGACATAAATTCTCTTAATGTCCAATTCCCAACCCTACTTAACTAACAAAAAGTATACACTTCACAATGCACCAATCATATTATCAATTCATCATGCAATTATATTCTCAAATAACTGCAGGCAATACGTAATTGAAAAGAGAAGTCTCAATTTTATACATGCCATATACACATATTCAAAATGCTCACACACGAGCTCTTAATAAATGAATATATATCTACATGCACTAGTCTCATTACCAATACCAACATTGATACCTCAGTCCGGGGAGCATTCCCATTCAACAGTTCAGACTCATTTTCAGAGCCAATATTGTACATGTTCTACATGTTTCAACATAAACAACCCCCACACGGGGTGAGCATACCAATAGCACAAATAACAATATCATCAATCTCACAACTCATAATTTATAGAATATAAAGCTGCACATTTAGAAAATACTCCATGTATGTACCATGATCGTATGAGATCTCCCATGTTGTTAATGTTCTCACAACAACCAAGATCATCAAACTCCAAAATCCGTTAAATCATTTCAATGATTCGCTATACTCATATTCAAAACCGCCAGTTCCATAAACAATCAAGGCTAAGTCAATAATGATTTACAATATTCTAATACATCTCAATTAGCAATTTTATAATTATAACTCATCGTATCACATCGCTCGCTCAGCAGCGGCGTCAATCTAACCTATCGCATGTTCAACAACGGCGGCACAATAACCATTGCTCTCTCGACAGCGGCAACATCACACTCATTGCTCGCTCAACAACGATATCACCATAATTCATAACACATATCAATTTATTGCAATAATAATATATTATGCATTAATCATGACCATAATATATTTAACTATACTCGTATGTCACACGTACATTATAATCCAATAGCAAGAGCCAATCATTGCCTTTGTCCTGAGACCTGGTGAATTATGCGCTACATAAATATCATAATTCATAATCAATCGCGTGCACACAATTGCATACTTAAGCACATACTCAACCTCCATATACATCATCAAATCATGATGATTAAACACATAAAAGACTCGGGCAAGGCATGCCTCGATTCCACGACAAACTAAAAAAATTTCACAACACTTGGCCTCGCGATCGATCGGCCAAGATCTTTATTCGCTCGAGAGCCACCAAAAATTTCACATTGAACTTCGCTCGAGCGCGATCGATCGCCAGATGCCCGCGATCAATGGGTCGCTTTGCGCGATCGATCGCCAGAACTGGTCATCACCTTCCATTTTTTTGCCCAACGACGTGCGATCGATCGGCGCCATCCTGCCGATCGAGCAGCGAGCTCTGTAATAGCCAAAAAATGGCATTTTTCAAGCAAAAACTCCCAAAACAACAATCCTAACACCCAATACTCCACAAATCCTTAATATAAACATAAAATACTCAACATAACACAACAACCAAAAAATCTCTAAAAACCTAAAACTCAATCACATCTCTATACATGACCAAACTCTACAAAATTACTATCAAAACGAAGATAAAAGAGATGGGTAGAGTATTACCAACTATCTTCGAGAGATTTCGCTCCAAAATCGAGCCTTGCTCGATTTTTCTCCATGGGAGAAAGAGGGGAATGAGGGGGAGAGGTGGGGGAGAAGAGAGAGACGGTGAAATGGAGAATAGTTGAACACCGAGTCCACTTGGTATATATATACCAAGGCTCTAAAAACCCGAGTTTCAAATACTCGCACCAAAACTCTTAAATAACCATGCATGTTCAATGATTATCACTCACTCACTCAGTCAATTGCATCACAAACCTCAAATCAAAGCTCCACAGACTCCAAACCCCACTATCAATACGATTACAAGGTTCAACAAGTCAATGAGAATCAATCTCGAACCTTGAATCCAACAATTCCAACACCGGAATAATAATCCCCTAAAATCTCAATTCGGTAATTATTATCATTACCACAATTAATTTTCGGATATCACATACTCTACGCCCTAAGGTAGGAAATGAATTAGGGCTATGATGCCTACTGTTGAAGGCCCCATTGCAGAACCATCAGTTGCGATTGTGAGTTGATGGTGATGAGCCATTGTAAAATCTGTTGGGATACCCGACTGTAGTTTGGTCAAAAATATATATATCAGTTTGTTAAAATGTTATGGGAGCATGATGTGCATGATATGATTTTAGGCAAATTTTTATAGCAAGGGTATTAAGGTCTTAAAAAAAAGAGAGGGAGTAAATAACAAATTTATTTTAAATTAAGGAGAATTCTTTTTAAAATCTTAGAGAGTACTAAATCCAAAATCGAAATTAGGTGTAGATATATTTGTTACTAATTTTCCCTAGAACATATGGTCCACCAAATTATAATAGAGGCACGCTTGCAACAGTCGGACAGAAACAGTGTCATTGATTCAAGACTGCTCATTTCTCGTGAAGCTTTCACTATGCATAAACATGGTGCCACACCATTTTCCTCTCTCTCTCTCTCTCTCTCCGCCCAAAACATCTGATGCTGACCATCAATGAAAGCTGTTATTACCGATAAACATTGTACAATCCCTTCTTTCACCACCTGCGTGTTCTTTAGTCATAGGAAAGCTCCTTTCCTTCTTTTCCTTCCTGCAAGCTTTTGCGCAGCTTTTTTATTCTTTCTTTCGCCACTTTTTTGGTTTTAGTGCGTTCGGATTAAATTTTTTTTAGGTATATTAGTCATTGTTGAGTTTTGATAACGAGTTCTTGAAATTACTCTCTACTCTTTGTAGAACTTGCTTTCCCTCCAGTCTGTTGTGTGCGCTTTCACTTAATTTGTCATGTTCCAGCAGAAAGATTGCTGATTTTTTCATAGATTTTGGGCTGAATTTGTATGTTTGGTTTTGTTGGTTTCGATCAAGATAATATAAAAAGTACATTTTACTACTCAAGTTGTGGGGAAGGGAAGGTTATTGCTTTCTATTTCCCTTCATTTTCAAGATTTTGATATGGGCCATTTGGGAAAGGTGAAAATAATGTGATGGTGGGGTTGTCTACTTGGAGGCTTTTCTTGTTTCACTTTACTAAAAATATGAAATTGCAGAGTCTTCATGTTGTTTGCTCTGTCACCTACTAGTGGATTCACAGCATAAATAGAAAATATTGAAACTCATGTTTTTTATAAAATTCACGATAACATGTTGTTTTCATGACCCTTTTTGGCTTTTGTGAGGAATAAGAAAACATCTTTAGTTCCATTATTTTTCCCGAACTGCAAGCAACCCAAAAATGCAATTCTTGTGTTTCTTGAGTATTTTGCTTTTTGGTTTGCTCTCATCTTCTCAACTTGGGATTACTCAAGTGTTCAATGATGAAGAAACACTATTAGAAATTGGGAAAGAGCTTAAATTATCTGGTTGGAATGGAAATAACTCAGATTACTGCACGTGGCCTGGCATTTCTTGTAGCTCTAACAATTCGTTTGTGGAGAGACTTGATCTTTCTAATCGTGGGCTTCAAGGTAATGGGACTCTCATCTCTCAGCTCAAAGCACTAAAGTGGCTTGATCTTTCATTCAACAATTTCCAAGGCATCATTCCATCTGCTTTTGGGTATTTATCTGAACTTGAGTTTCTTGATTTATCATTCAATAAGTTTGGAGGTTCAATACCTCCAGAATTAGGTAGGCTTAGAAATCTCAAGGAATTAAATCTATCTGATAACTTGCTTATGGGTGTGATACCTGATGAACTTGAGGGATTAGAGAGGTTGCAGGATTTGCAGCTGTTTACAAATAGATTGAATGGTTCTATTCCATTGTGGGTGGGTAATCTTACCAATTTGAGAATCTTTGCTGCTTATGAAAATGAGTTGAGTGGGGTGATTCTTGATAAGTTAGGTTCGGTCTCTGAACTTCAGTTGTTGAATCTTCATTCAAACCAGCTTGAGGGGTCAATTCCGGAGAGCATTTTTGCTATGGAAAAGCTTGAAACGTTGGTTCTTACTCAGAATAGATTGAATGGGAGTATTCCTGAATCGATTGGAAAGTGCAGAGGACTTTCGAGTATTCGGATTGGAAACAACAACCTGACTGGTGGCATTCCTAGAGAAATTGGAAATATCAGTGGCCTCACTTATTTTGAAGCAGACAATAACAATCTTTCTGGAGAAATTGTGACCGAGTTTTCGAGATGCTTGAATCTGACCCTCCTTAATCTAGCCTCAAATTGGTTCACTGGAACCATCCCATCCGAGTTTGGCGAACTCGGTTATCTCCAGGAATTTATTGTTTCTGGGAACAATCTGTTTGGAGACATCCCAACTTCAATTCTTCGGGGCAGGAATCTGAACAAGCTTGATTTGAGCAAAAATAGATTCAATGGCACCATACCAGAGAGTATCTGCAATACTTCAAGGTTACAGTTCCTGCTTTTGGGTCAGAATTCTTTAAGTGGGGAGATACCACATGAGATTGGGAATTGCACGAAACTGCTCGAATTGCATTTGGGTGGTAACAGTCTCACCGGAAGTATTCCACCCGAGATTGGTCATATCAAGAACTTGCAGATTGCTTTAAATTTGAGCTCCAACCATCTCCATGGACAATTGCCTGAAGAACTTGGGAGACTAGACAAACTGGTTTCTTTAGATGTAGCTGATAATCAACTGAGTGGAAGTATTCCAGCTGCATTAAAAGGCATGCTAAGTTTGATAGAGGTTAATTTTTCGAACAATCAATTCAGCGGCCAAATACCCTCCTTTGTGCCCTTTCAAAAAAGCCTGAACTCAAGCTTTCTTGGAAATAAAGGGCTCTGTGGTGATCCTTTGAGTACTTCTTGCGAAGGTTTGAACGATCAGGCTCGTGATACTTACCACCACAAGGTCTCCTACAGAATAGTGTTGGTTGTCATTGGTTCAGGTTTGACTGTTTTTGCTTCTGTGACCGTAGTTGTATTGCTGTTTATGATGAGGGAGAGGCAAGAAAGAGCTGCAAAAGAATCAGGAACTGATGAAAATGAAACGAGTAATACGCCAGTAATAATACTCGAAAATGTGTTTGTTGAAAACCTCAGGCAAGCTGTAGATTTTGAAGCAGTTGCCAAAGCAATCATGAAAGATACAAATAAGCTCAGTGTTGGTACCTTCAGCAGTGTATACAAAGCAGATATGCCATCTGGTATGATATTATCTGTTAGAAAACTTAATTCAATGGACAGAACGATAGTTCATCACCGGAGCAAGATGATCAGAGAAGTTGAAAAAATGAGTAAACTCTGCCACGAAAATTTGATGAGACCTATCGGGTTTGTGGTATTTGAAGAAGATATTCTTTTATTACATCAGTACTTTCCGAATGGGACGTTGGCTCGGTATATTCATGATTTCTCAAAGAAACCGGAATACAAACCTGACTGGTCTGCTAGACTTGCCATTGCCATTGGAGTGGCTGAAGGGTTGGCATTCCTCCATCACGTGGCCATTATCCACCTTGACATTTCTTCGGGTAATGTAGTTCTCGATCATAATTTTAATCCATTAGTTGGTGAAGTTGAAATATCGAAGCTCCTCGACCCGTCTAGAGGGACAGCAAGTATCAGTGCTGTTGCTGGATCGTTCGGATATATTCCCCCAGGTAACTATTCTAAGAAATTTTAGAATAGTTAATAGGCTTGTGAAGCTATCTCACTTAGTAGACTTGTTTTTTAGATTTAGGCTCTTCACTGAAACTTGTGTAATCACAGTCCCTTCTAGGATACTCGTTTAACATGCCTATGATCTTATTAACTTGTTCAACAGAATATGCATATACCATGCAAGTTACGGCACCTGGAAATGTTTATAGCTATGGAGTTGTTCTGCTCGAGATCCTCACCACTCGACTTCCCGTGGAAGAGGCTTTTGGTGAAGGGGTCGATCTGGTGAAGTGGGTTCATACTGCCCCGATACGGGGGGAGACACCAGAGCAGATTCTCGATGCAAGGCTGAGCACTGTTTCATTCGGTTGGAGGAAAGAAATGCTGGCTGCTCTAAAAGTAGCCTTACTCTGCACAGATATCACACCAGCAAAACGGCCCAAACTGAAAAAGGTTGTCGAAATGCTTAATGAAATCTCTCAAAATTAGGTGAAACGGACTTTTATACAGATATACTGAACTTGCAGTATCTTGGCTACACCAATCGATCGCGGAACCACATCACGAGCCCTCGAATTTCGTGTAACTTTTGTGAAATGCTAGGGGTTTGGCTACATCCTGGATACCCCGTGGGCATGTAGCTAGAAGTTGATAATAAGTCAAAGTTCCGATCTTTATAGATAGAGATTATGGAAAAGACGATCAGATGCAGAACATATGCAAAGAAGGTGGTTCTTTAGAGTTGTGATTGGCCTCAAATGAGATGAATAAGCATGTGTTGGTTTCTGATATGTATAATTTAAATGGCATGTGTTTCTCTTGAAGTTTTATTTTATTTTTAAATATAGCTAATTTATGAATGTATTGACAAAAATTTTAACCTTGAAATAATTAGTTGGGTTAGCCTAAACTCTAATCTAGTACTTGGGAAGAAAACTAGCTAAAATAATGGTGAAACACCATTAATTGTGTTAATTTATTATCAGCGTGGATCATATTTATTTTTTAACATATTAAATATATAATTTTTAACTTTAATATGAAAATGTAAATTTCATTCTTTCTGTTTTCAAAAATAACTCTATTGAAATACTTCTATAAAATTGTTTCAAATTTCAAATATATTACGGGCATTTTGGATTGTTTATTTAAAATAATTCTATCTTCTTTTGCGTAAAATTGAAAAAAAAATTAATTTTAAACAAAATAATCAAATGCTTAATATTAAATTAAAAAAACCTTACGAACTTCATTTATTACGAAATTATCACTGCTCAATTTAAAACAGTTACAAACATCTCATCACTTGCTTAACTACTGTATAGAAACAATAACAAAAATAAGGAAATCAAACACTTAAATCTGCTCTTTTTTATCTAAAAAACAGATAAACACTTTTCAAACCCCCCCTAAATATGTGCGTGATTATTTGCTTGTCTGAATCAGAGAATCCATTAAATAAACAATACGCATCCTCTCAATTCGTCATAGGTGATAATCAAATATGATGATCTCCACTTGCTTGACATAACTCATGAAAGATTCGCACCGACACTTTCTCTTTGCATAACTCGTTGCATTTTTTGCTTCAAAACAAGAACAAAATAATCAACCATGTTGGTAACAGCTATGCCTCGAGCCTACAAAAAAAAAAAAAAAATTAATGGAAAAAAGCATCAAATGCACAACCTTATAAAGTTTCGGCTCACAGTTCGTCATGATTTCGAAACGCCTCGATGTTCTCTCTCAACATGCTCCACAAGGGTTACAGGATCACGAAATCCTTTACTACATTTAGGGCATACATCAAGTGTCGCCTTCATGACCCCATTCCTTTCATGAACTTTTTCAATATGATCTACCAGAGCTCCAACAGTAGGGAATCTTAAATTGCATTGTGGACACACTTCAACTTGCCCACTTGCACTTCCATGGTGACTCATACTGCCATTGCTACTCCGGACTGCTCCATCCTTACTAGATGCTTGATTGAATTCATTGCTCAATCTAGCTATTCCAGCTTCAGCTGTGGCTCGAACCGAAGAAGCTGCCTTGAGGAAACTTGTGGTCCATTTTGATGAAGATGTGACGGGAGCTCGCTTGGGGTCCTCGTTTTGGCTTCTATTCAAAAATCCCATAAACTGAAATGAGGGTTCAGGTTTCTTGGGTCCAGGGCACTTGTGGTCTGGTCCAAACCTATGTTTTAAACAATGGTCGAGTGTACAATCCCTACATTTGATTGAGTTTGAGAAAGTTAGAATTTCCCTACAGCCTGGAACTGGGCATTTCCTTTTCTTTGTAGCATTTTCGTAGTTTGATGGGTCACACTCAATGTTTACATGTGATTCCCAAGTAATATTAGGATCTTCATTGTGGATCAAACGAACTCCTTTTGCACAAAGGGGACAGATGACAACAGTAACATCATTTTTGTTAGCTTTAGGACATTGATGCCTGCCATAGCTTCGGTGCTCAAGACAGAACACCTGTGAAGATTTTGCAGGGGCATTTAGCAGATTGACAAGAAGATCAATTGAATTTACGACATGGTATCAATGGCTATCGACTGTATATCCCAGCTATGATTAATGAAACTAGAACACGCTAAGGTAGAGAAGTGTAATATGGAGCAATGATAGAAATGGATGTAAACCATAGCTTCTCATCAAATATCATTGAGCAGTAAATTGGCCAAAAATTCCCGCAGGTGATGAAAATATCAGAAAAGAACAGAACACATCAATATCCTTATCAGCCTTTCAGCTAATAAAAACGTTCACCAGAAAACAGAATCGACGCTGGCTTCTCGATGTAAAGCATATAGTAGCATCCATAGCTTCAAATAGTACACATTTGAGAAAAAAATTAATAGGTAATAATCAGCATGTTTAATTTAAAAAGAAAAAAAGGAGAACCAAATTTGATTCCCAAATCCTCTCCACTCCAAGTGACCATTGATATTGTAGGAGTAAGGTGTTAAACCGTCTATCGTATCTCCCAAAAAAAGAACGATCAACTCGCGCCAACTCTTAAAAATGTAGGAAAAAGGACTCCGCGACCAAAGTTGAATCACTGTAAGTCTAACAGGAGCAATGACCCCTGTCTTATTCGATGTGAAATAGAATTTTCTTTAAAAAAAAGTAGAAGCTAGATCTCAATAGGTGGTCGCAAATGTTAATATTATCCAGAGAGCTCTTTAAACAAAACTTCAATAATTCTTCCAGTAAAACTACCCAAACAATTAACTGCAAGTATGCATCGTTCATCAATGCCAATAAAGTTTCAAATTTTGTGTTTGAGGTCAATAAACATAACCATTTCTTGATGGATTTGAAAAACAAATCGCACATGCCAATCAATTACCTCGATCACGAGTACATTAACACATATACCAAATTATAAACATACCTGATTGCAACAATCACATGTGAAAGGAAGGAAATCAATCTGGTGGCAGTCCTCAACGCTGCAGTGTTTCCCTAAATTTGGGAATGCCGGAGTACCCATAATTCGAAGCACGAAGCCTATTCCCGGGGGAGGGAAGAATTTTGAAACGATAAATCAATTGAAATGCGTATATAAATCTTGAAATTCGTGGCTTATTCCAGGGATTCGTGCCGGTAACGAAGAAATCGTGGTTAGATTTCTACCACAATTTCGCGTTTGGACAAAGAAAATGCTAGAAGACAACGCTGAACCTGAAACGTTGACTCCAAATAAAATAAATAAACAAAGCCAATGGCAGATTATGGATTTTGAAAATAGGCAGATTATCATTATATGATTTGAAAATAGATGTTTTATCTGGCTTTTTTAACAAATTATTCGGAAAAAATACATTAACAAATTAACCGATTTTGGGCTATTTTAATAAAGTAACCCAAGTCGTCATCAGAGATGGCTACTTCATCTGAAATCGCCATTAGGTGTGGACGTCGGGTAGGTTTTCGGCTCGGGTACCCAAAAAATTTGGTAGCATTTTTTACTACTCGAACCCGAAAATAAAACACCAGTACTCGACTGTTCGAGTACCCGAAATTTTAGAGAGAAAAAAAAAGACATTATTCCAGAGAAAAAAACCATACCCGAACTCCTTGATTTTTTGTTAAAAAAAAGCATGCATTATAAATTTCTTGATACACCAATAAATATACCCATAAATCTGAAGACACAAGCAACTACAGTTGAATTTTTGTTTGTTTATCACAATACAGTTTGAATTTCATGATATACCCATAAATCTCAAGCAATTTACATGCTCAAAACCTAAATCTCAAACAATTTTAAACTTATTAAATAAGGCACATCTTCTAAGTTCTACCTCTGGTTCTCGGGGCTCCTGGACCCTAGACAACCCGCCGAGGTCAGGGAACTGGAGGCACCAAGCGATGTGTTAACTGTGTGAATCTGTGATGCTAAGCGAGGGGACGTCTCCTGTAAGGCCCCAACCCCTTATATTCATCATTAATGCATTTATGACGTCGTATGAGTATAAGAAAATTTCATTCTTTAAAAGAATCATTACATGCTTCACATATACTCCATGACATAAATAATACTCAGCATGGAATGATCACTTCTACCAACAATAGGACTTAAGGTTCACCCATTATCATCACCATTGCACCACTTTTACATTGTAAGTTTTTTTTTATAAAAATTTGGGCAGAGTCTCCCCATAAATTGAGCTATCCGAAAATGAAACACATCACAAAATAACTCACAGCCAGGGAAAAACACAATACTTAAAAGAAACCAAAACCCTAAGTAAGTTTCCAGCCAGGGAAAACACCATACTAAGAAGACATCAAAAGTGGGCTTCAACACTCTTATACAGTCCATATACACGACTCCAACTGCTCACATACGAGCAACGAATAATGAATACCCATCTAGTTGCATAAATACTGTATACTATTTACCCAATCTCACTCTACGCTTCAGGAAGCAATATTGTCAAACCAAACTCGAGCTTGCTACGCCAAAATCACCTTGTAGCTGTAATACTTGTTTCAACATAAACAGCCCCCACACAGTGTGAGCATACCAACATCACACTACCCATATCATAACAATGCATAAAGATCATGATAAGATCATAATATCACAATTCAAGAGTATTGAAAATCTATAAAATATACTCCCTGTAAAGTTCTGAATCTGTATAGCTTCCACGCAATGTTCCTGTTTCAAACTTACAAGCTTTCATAACATCAAGTTTAGTATCGTCACTGAAAATATGATACTCAACCACACGATAAATTCAATACAACAAGAATCTATTATTTATGCTCAATCATAAATAATTCCATATCAATGCAGTTCTGTCTATCAATCTATCTCACTCAACACTTTCTCATATTGGTCATGCCGAAGGCATCCATACCCAACTCCATATCCGGACCACGTACATTTATGTGTTCACCATACCACATATATCAAACTCAATTCACATATTTGTTCCCATATATTCAGTCATCACAATTCAACAATATATGAATACTGGAATATGAAAAAATTCATATTATACCTGCTCGTTCGTCACCACGTACCTTATAGTTGACAACCAAGGTCAAGTTACTCCCTTCGTCCAGCGGTTCGTGGAGGCTCTACAGTACTGGATGCGTGTGGCACATTAAATTTTACTAATTCGCACACCACGTTTTACTATGTCGCGAAGTATTGTTAAACATTCTTAATTCTCCGACTAATTTCTCTTTTTTTATTTTTAATTATTATTTTGGAGATTTTTTGGACTCATATGGAATCCCAACAACTTCGAATTGAGAAGTAAATTCTATTAGATTGTAACTAAATACACAGTACACATTATTCTGTAATGAAAAACATAATATTATATTAAAGATTCAGATATTTGATAAAAAAAATGATAAAATCTGTGATTTATAATATTTTTATTGAGAAAACAATAATAATTTTTATATCATTAGTTTTTTGGTATGGTATTAATAAAATGAACTTTTAGTTTTGTTGAGTTAATTTAATTGTTTATATAAGTTATTTCATAAAGTAATAATATAATTGATTAACATTTTATTTAGAAAATAATAATAATTTTTATATCATTAGTTTTTTCGTATAGAATTCATAAAATGAACTTTTATTTTTATTGAGTTATTTTATTGTTTATATAAGTTATTCCATAAGGTAATGATATAATTATCCAAAAATATTATGAGTAATTGTTAATAAATGCATATTATTACCTAACATGCTGGAATACAGATGTAATGTTTCGTTTAATTTTTCCCTCTACCACATTTTTTGCTAAAAAAATTCAACTTATTTCCTATAACTTAATCCCAAAAATTTAAAATTCCTCCAAAATTTAATTCAAATTTTCAAGGGGATTTTAGTTATTAGCCAAACAATAAAATTAATCCACCATTTTAAAATCATATCAAACAATATATAACTTATCACACTATATTATTTATAACAATTTCATAATTTCAATTATTCTATCACTTATCCTAGCATTCAATCCAGACTGTATGTGTTTTAATCGTAAGATTGAATGAAATCACGTGACACTTAAATTACAGTATGATATAAAATGCTTGGATTGTACTACTATTATTTTTAATTTTTTTTTATAAAATGACAAACAATCGATCTATTAGTTAATATCGGAGTTAATGTTATGTATTTGATTCAAAAATATCGACTTTGTCATCTATTATGTTGTAGCAAATTTATTAAGTTTTCAAAAAAAAAATGTTTTCAAAAAAATTTATTAACATAAAAATTAAATTGCCAATAATATATTAATATTTCATCTTCTTGACATTAAATAAAAAAAAAAAATTCATCCCTTTTTATCTTTCTCCCACAAAGTCCAATGCCTCCATCATTTTGTTGCTCCAAAGCTAATTTGAACACTCACTTGCTCCTTTCTCCTCTCCTCTCCTCTCCTCTCCTCTCTCTCTCACAATCACACACAGTTTCACACACTCGCTTTCCCAAAAACTTTGATGCTAGTTCTGTACTTTTGGTTAGCCCATATTCTTGAAAATCTTTCGCCATCTTTATGTTCAAGCTATTCTTCCAGCTCAGTTCAATTTAAACACGTGTGTACTTTCAAACGTTGCACTCTGTTATGTCCCTGGAGAATCAGCTGCCGCCACTTGTAGGGACACCTCCAGTACTGTTGGAGGTAGATCCGAGCCACTCCATCGAGACACTACTGGTGGTGCTGGCGGTGATCACAATACTTGGAGTCATTGCGAGGATCCTAGCTCGGCTCTGTGGAGGACGGCATTTGGGGGAGTCAGGGGAACATGACATAGAAAGATGGGTGGAGAGGGAGTGCAGCAACTGCATTGACGATGGTGTAACAACCGGAGCTCCTCCGCCGCCGCCAAAGGAGGAGCAACCAAAGCTAGCGGTAACTGAAGAAGCAAAGTGAAGAATCAATACATTACACTACAAATTATATAGTCATTGTAATTATGCCCGAGTCTGCTCATTTGAGGAATCTAAGTACCATAACTTTTTTTTCTTCTAGGCTTCCAAAATGGTGTTTTTTTCCTTTTTTAGTAATTTTTTTTGGTAATGGGTTGATTTTGAAATTTTCATTTTTGCAGATGTTTTTTCGAATATTAACGATTGCATTCTATTAAAGTAGTTTTGATTAATAAAAATAGTTGAATTCACATAAAAATCTTACAAGTATTTATACGCTTCCGCTGCTGGTTCTTTTGTTTGAAATCATATTTTTGTTCTTGGTCTGTGTGGGCTGATGATAAAAAGATCATAAATAAGGTCAAACACCAGGAATCGGTCGAAACTCGTTGAGAGTGGCCAAATAACAAATATGGGGGTGAAATATAGAGTTCTGAAAATTTTCAACATGCTATCTTACAATTTTATGGGTGAGAGGACTATCGGAGCTATCGATGACCATTTTTTTTTTTACCAAGGCATTGGCTATCATTGAATCGATTTATTTGATGCTCCTCTTAAGGACAACTGAGTCACTTGGATACATGGTTCGTCGTCGCGAGAACGGTGCCCGGAACGGAGGCCTCCGTTCTGGTTCCAATGACATTCACGAAACAGTATCAGAAAACAAAATTAATTTTAGGAAAAAAATATTTATTGGGATGCACCCCAAAATGACCGTTCCGTCGTCCAGAGCAAACAAAACGTTCCATTTCACCGTTCTCTAGCTAAAAAACCGTTCCGATACCGATTTTGGGGGTGAAAAAGGCCTTTACAAGACATACACCTTTACATGCTGGAACGCCGGACAGGTTGGGGGTGATCCGGTTCCGGAACGACGAGGGGCGTAACCAAGATTTTTATATTGGGTAGGCTGGAGGCAAAGACACTGCGGGGTGAAGGAGGCGACAACCCCATTGTGGAGGTTCGGGGCGGAGCCCCGAAATTTTTTTTTGTATAAACACTTCGTTCGTATACTCGTTAGCTATTATTTTATCTTTCTCTACATGCATAAGTTTTACTCACTATTTAATTCTCAATTTTCTGTATAAATATTTCATAATCCATTTAATCTAAATTTCAAATTAATATATACAATGTGTTTAATAGTAGATAGAAATAATTTTTTTTAAAAGAACTAAAGTTTAAAAAAAAATGATGTATATCTATATATTTTTTAAAAATAAGCTTAAAAATGGGACAAATAAGTATTAAATTCTTTTTAAAAATAATTTTAAACTTAAATTTATTTAAATAAATAAAAAAACTATTATGTAATGAAAATCCAAAATTTTTATAAATTGAGCTTTCTGGGTTTCAAACCCTTGACCTAACACTACCATATTACAATCTTTACCACCTGCACCACACCCTTTCACACTTAATTATCAGACAAAACATATATATATAATTATTCTGGGCAGTGGTGGGCTGAAGCCCACCCCAGCCCACACTGTAGATCCGCCCCTGGGAACGACCGTTCCGATATCGATTCTGTAAACCATGCTTGGATATGCCACATCAATGACTGCGTTCGTTTTCTTGTTTTGATGGACGTCTATGAATACAGATGTTTTAAGTTTCGATGTGAGTGTAGTTCGCAAGTATCCTTTCTTCTCATTCGGAAGGGGATGCCATATCCAATGTAGTACAAACTTTGAGTTATATATTGGTTTTCATGTATATTCTCTATTCTGGGCTTTGAAAATGTTGACGTTTGAAGGTTTGAAGCTTTTATCATTTTCAACCAGTACTTGGAAAATAACGGTACAAAATATATTACTCTGACCTAATACATTGGTAGATAAAAGATGGGTCACAAATCAATCTGTTAAATAGTAATTACAACAACAACAACAACAAAGCCTTTAATCTCAATGAATTGGGGTAGACTACATGAACAATTGAGAGAATCAAATCGGATCGGACACATGCAAGAAAGCCGCTTACATTGGTTTGGTCATGTTCGAGGTGCACTACTGGGCTTACGTCGAACATGACCAAACCAACATAAGCGATTTTCTGGCATTTTCTCTTCTATACAAGCTGCGCCTACCTACCTGTTAAATAGTAATTACAAGACGAAAAATATCATGATATCCATGGCCAAGTCGTAACCTTTACCTCATCTATAAGTTTATCATTATTCGGTTCGAGGCCTTGAAAGATGACACAATTACTCAGTTTCCAAGTGCTCCATACAATACAATGCCACAGTATATTCCAAATTTTACAATAACTCCGTAACGGGTTTAACCCCTAATGTTGAAGCAAATGTTGTTCAATATGATTGTGACACACTGAAGAAACTCCAACCACGAGTAACAGTTTTCCACACACAGCTAGCAAGAGGGCGAGACATGAATACATGGTTTGCATCCACATCTTCCTCATTACACAATACACAACCAACATGACTTTGTGCATCCAAATATTCAAACAAATTTATTTTGGTAGGTACTCTATAAACACAAGCTTCCAAACAAAACAATTAACCTTACTTGGTACCTATAATTTTCTTACAATGCTCTTCGTACTTGGAGGAAGTTTAGCCAACCTTACTACATTATACTATTCTCCACATTTAAACCCATTATTTGGCTTTTATGGTAATTCACCTTGAATATCTGAGGATACACTTAGTAGCCCACACATTTTCCACTTTAGCTTACCCCAACAAGATTGTATGATCTGTGAACTGCAATAAGGAGAGAGATACTACATCTACTCACTCTGATTGGTTTGAATAAACCTACCTCTATGGCTCTCGCCATGATACCATGTAACCCTTCAGCTGCAACTAAAAACAAGAAAGGGGACATGTGATCTCCTTGACGAATCCCTCTTTCCAACTTGCATTCCTCTGTAGGTGCCCATAATCGACCTTGAATATTATTATGCTTTTTTTTCCCCTTCAAGTAGAGAGCATTCGAGCCAAGCCTTGCCCGACTCCGTGTCTCATGTGCCTCCCTTGGTGCTATGTTGCTATGTTAATTCTTATGATTGTCGCATTTGCTTTCTTGCTTTCTGTTGAATCCACTTAAAAATGCATAATATAAATACTTCTTTCTCAAATGCTTTAGTCACCCAACATTCGAAATCTAAGGATTAGTTTGATATGCCTGAGGATATTTATTGCTTTAGTTACATGTCAAACCATTGATTTGAAATCTATTTAAATCATGAGGACAGACACCGCTTGATATTAAAAATCCAAATTTAAGATAGTTATAAAAAATATTCATTAATTTTATTTCAAATGAAGCAATAATGGCCCACAAAACCCAACCATCCGGGCAAGTTGATTTGAACGGATCTATTCATCAATTATTTTAACCATTTTCTTGGTAGCAGAAAGACAGAACTTACGGCAACGGATATATATATATATATTGATCTTTACATACACCCGAAATATATAACTATTTTCCTTTGGAATGTGTAGGAAAGATTCAATGAAGTGTATATTCTTACAACCTATAGCTTTATTTAATTTAATAATCCTCCAAAGACGTTCTTGTTTGGGACTCTCTAGCGTATTGAAATTGAAAGTTCTTTTTTTCCCTTCTTTTTGTTCATTTTTCTGTAAATTATATAAACAATTGAAGAATATCAAATATAAATTATTGATTATCTTCAAAATCTTTTATTCCTCACAAATGCTAAAGTTGTTAAATTTCAATAGGATAAAAGAAATGAATTTAAGTATCCAACATCGTTGAAGATCCACCGAAGCTGAAGACTTTCTTTCTTTGGCTTTGGCTGATCCCAAAACGCCAAAAAGGGTTGTTGCTCCCCATCGTACTCAATTATCAAGACTTTGGGTTCTCGCAAATACCCTAGTTTTCCAAATACAGTATACCCATTCTTATTTTCAAAATAAGCAATTTACCCAATTTATTTTGAAAATAGATAACTTACCCCACTGTTGTTTGTAAATAGTTGCAAAATACCATATTCATATAAGGGATGGGTACGTTATGTTACTTCCTCCATTTAAGAGGACAGTGTGTTATGGTTTGAAAACCACAATGCGGTAAAATGCATATTCTGAAAACAAATATGTAAACTATTTATTTACAAAACGTCAGATAAGATACTAATTAGGGTAAATTGCTATAATCTCCTATGAATTGGTCTGGACAATTTTTTTTTTTTTTTTTAATCTTTGGAGCCTATATATGAGGAAGTCTTGAGCTTTCATTGGGCAAAATCAACATCCAAAACACCTGCACTATTTCACATACAACAGGATAAATCCAGACGAAAAAAATTGAACTTTCTGAAGGATACCTAATCCAAATCAATGCAGACAACATGAATAGATAAGAGAACGATAATCTAAACTTTTATGGAGAAGCGAAAATGCAACATAATACCACCATGAAAAGTAGGCATATCAGAGGGAGGGGTGCAATAGAAGTTCCAATAGCGCATCAATATCAACTTGAAATCTTCAATTTGAAAATTTAACGAAATTTAGGGATGTGGGTGTCTGACAAATCGGTCAGAAGCCCTAATTTCTAAAAAGTCCCCAATCAGTCAGGTCTCCTTTTTCCGATCAGCAACCCCCGCAAGTGAGTGTCCGGCCATCCACCGACCTATCGTCGGTTCAGTTCTCATGCTCCTGGTTAGATTTCACGCCACCAAGGGAGAATCACAAGCCTGACAAACATGATCCAATTCCCCTTTTGCAATGTGCAAAGTGTCGCTTGGACTACTGTACTAAGCTTGGCATACTCTATTCTCACAAAAAGGAAGAATACTTTGAGGTGGGGTGCTCTGTTCATCTTCATATTTGTTAGACTTGTAATTCTCCTTCGATCGACGTAAAAAAATTTGAAAGCAACTACAGATAATGGTCATATCTACCACACAAGTAGGGTATATATATAGTGCAGCCTCGAAACTACAGAGTTGTTTTTATATTCTAAGACAAAAATAAAAAATTCAAGTTCAAATTCGAATTTGAAAATTATAAATTGAACTGATTTGAAACTATTGATTAATTAACTTTTTCAATAAATTTTTTTTGAGTTCGATTTAAATTAGTCTATGCAAACGGATATTATGCCAAGAAATTAGAGGAGAAAACAAGGTTTGTCTAATCTTTCTTTAAATATGAAATGCTAAGACATGATCCATAAGGTTTGCGGTTATTATTGTTGGAATACAAGTAAAATAAAATAAATTTTTTATTTTTATTTTTGCCCCCAAGAGAGTGTCTGAGTTGGTGGAGCAATGTGAGCTCGGTAAGGTCATGAGTTTGATTCCCCCTACCAACCCTTTCTCGGTCTGAATTTGTCGCACTTGACTTGTCTAGTACGGTTACCTGGTTGACGTGTTTTGAAGGCTACTGCGTCAGTCCGGGGATTTACGCAATGCGCACCCCAAATGTAGTGGTTGTGGTCCCTTTATCATAAAAAAAAAAAATTTTGAAATTCACTTAACTATATTATCATAAAAACCATTAACTACATTTTTTTACTCAAAAAACTTATTCCATCATTTTCCCCATAAAACTCAATAATTTACATCGTTTTCAGAATTACTTTGGAGTAACAAATAATGGCATAAATTAAATCCACATTTAATCAACAATTAATATATCACATTACGATTTTATTGAATTAAATCAAAGACAAAACCATATTTATAGTCTTTAAATATATTAAATTTATTGTTGGTTTTTTTAAGAAGTTATTTGAAATATTAGAGATAGAAGTCTAGAACACTATCAAAAAGTTATTTGAAAAAAATACATATTCATAAGTTTGTATCAACATAATTTGTTATTCAATGGAAAAAAAATGCTATTTTTCGTCATCTATAGATAGATAATGTATGCTAATTATATATATATAAAAAAAGAATGATTTGTTTGTAGTAAAAGGAAAAAATTGGTGATGTTTCCGAAGTAAACAAAAAGTATTATAACTTTTGACATTCAGTTCGAACAATAATGCATGGAGCCTCTGTAGAATAACTTCATTACAATATCATCCCTCTATTTGTAATAGATATAAGAAAAATTACAATTGTCTCTCATATGATTTGACATAAAAATATTTATTGTTTAAAGTATTGATATATAAATTATGTTTGATGGACCAACGTTTACTGTGCCTATATTAATCAGTCCAATCTAAGCGACACCTTAATCTCACCGGCAAACTGGGAATAACTTGATTAAATTTTCGTTTCACAATGATTGAACTAGTTATCTTCTATAAATACACCACTTTCTCAAATGCTAAAATGCAACCCCCAAAATGTTAACCAACAAATGGCTATCTCATCAGCACTAAACATGAAGTCCAATACCATTGTTCTTATGTTGGCAATCTTGGAAATTTTCGTCATGCAAGCTGATATAACCAAAAATTACGATAACATGCCGCTATCAATAGAGATGGGGTTCACCTCTCTGTCTTCTCTAATACTCAAAATAACGACGATGTGACAGTAAGTAGCCTATGAGATGACCTGAAACCACGAAGCAACCGTGAGAAGGGGGCCGGAAGTTTTTCCGGTGTGTCCCCTCCGACGCTCAAGTCAGGCGAGAGGATACGAGAAAGTATATACTTTTAAAGTAATATGATTGTCAATGCATGAGTTGATACCCCAAACATGGTATTTATAGGCAGAGATCCAAGAGTTACCATGCAGCAAGGACTCCTTCCATGTTTATCCAAATCTTATCCAGATATGCTAAGATCTTATGAATACAATCAAATCTCAGATATTGCTCCGCGGATCTAGGACTTGCCTAGTTTAGGGGACTCTGTTTCCTTGTTGTGCCACGTATCAACCAAGGAATGAGAAGAGCTCGGCCAATGAGCTAGGGTTCCAAAAGAGGTCGCCGAGAAGTTTGGCGAAGGGAATAGGTAAGGTGAAACACGTCGGCCAAACAGGTCGGGCCTAACAAAGAGCGCGGAAGAACATGCGAGATCTTTTGAAGAAGGTCAAGTAATATACGACGGAGTCAGATCGGCTCATCAGGTGGTGTCTTCTTATTTAGGGAGTATCACAAGCCATGTCACGTGAAGTACCAACAGTGTCCATGTTGGAGAGACACGAGCAATGGATGTTAGAATATGGCAGGATTTATAAAAATATCGAAGAAAGAGCGATTCATTTCAATATTCAAGGATAATGTGGAGTTCATTGAAAGGTTTAATGAAGGTGGCGATAGGCCTTACAAGCTTGGCATCAATGCATTTGCTGATCAGACAACTGAGGAGTTTGGGGTGGCAAGGAATGGACTTAAGGCGATTTTTTCGAACGATGAATCGTCTAATACTAGGTCGTTTAAGTATGGAAATGTGAGAGTTGTGCCACCTAGCATGGACCGGAGAAAGAGAGGAGCCGTTGCACAAGTCAAGGATCAGGGCCAATGCGGTAAGACGTTCACTTTCTTGGGTCTCAAACATGTTTCGTCGTGGCCGTCGCGGAGGTTGTTGTTCCAGTTTCATTTTTTTCGATAATTTAGAAAAGTGTTAAACAAAAATATGTAAATCATAAAAAAAACATATTTTGTAGAAAATAATAAATTAAAGTTATTGATAAATCTTATTAACACTTTACTAACATAAATTTTATACACAATATATACTAAAACTTTGAAAATCCTTTCAAAATTCATATATGATATTGATATATAAATATTTACAATATGAACTTAGAAAAGTACATGTCGAAGTTATATCACCTAGGCTAATACCATTAGGAGTGATGTGAAGGAGCAAAATCATCAGTATACTCTCTATCACGATCCCGTTGATATCCAGCAAATGGTTGTGGATATAAATCAGTATTACTTGTCTTGGCGGATATTGATTGAATCGGGCGTTTGAAACGGAATTGATGTGGGGCAACGTATATGGATTTAATAATGTTTCATCACGACGATGGTAGTCTCCAAATCCTCGTTGCCCAAAGGAACTGCTAGCCCCACTTGAAGATATATAATCATGGCCATGACGAATACCACTTGCGTGCTCTTGATGTCCATGATATCTGTTTCCAATTCCACTTGCAGTAGATGAAGAATGATCACGTCTGATACAAGAAATACCAGAATAACCAAAATCGGTTGATATCCAACGGCACCACGACCAAACTGTCGAGAGCCCCAGTAATAACTTCTCGATCTATAATCATCCCCAGATTGAAATTGTTGTTTATCCCCCAAGCCAAGACGTTTTATTTCTTCTTCAACGCCCATATACGAATGCGAAAATCCACTAGAATATTCATTATCCTTGGCACTCGAGAATCCTGACAAACTTGCTAAATAACGATGTTGCTCCTTTATCCCAGGACGATACCCCTGATCAGTGTCTTGTGTGGCATAATAATTTTCTTTTCCTTGTGCCCATGTCATGCCAGTATCATGTTGATCATCTTGATGAGCTTGATCCTCGTCTTGGTGCTTTCCACGACTTTCTTGATTTCCCATCATTGCTATCATCACTGTCATCGGCATCGGCAACTTCACTTTCATCACTATCCCTTGATATGATTTCTTTGCCTTTTGATAATCTCAGGTTGCACTCACTATTTTTCTTCTTAGAATGACTTTGAACACTAATTGCAAATTGTGGTCTTCGGGATTCGATGATCTAATGCTTTGATCTAACAATTCCAAGTCATGATCTTGCAATACAGGGGGGTCACTATCTCTTGTCCATTCATTTAAAATATCATCATCTTTGAATATGTGATTGAGATCTACAGGGCTATAATAGTCACCATCTTCTTTATTATGTAGTAAATTACGTACTCTTAGTCACATATTGTAATGAACATACACCAGTTTCTCTCACAACCAGAAGATGAACATGTTCGGCTTAGGACTTTAATTGCAATTTTTTTCAAGTGGGGAGCTTCATCACCATAATCATTCCACCATTCCGCTGGGAAGAAAAATATGATATATAATGTATAACTTTAACATTAATGAAAAAATAATATAAAGAAGTTCAAACATGGAAGACTTTTTTTAATGGTCATCTTTGCAAGTGGAGACCCAAACTCTCCAATTCGTTCCATGAATAATTTAGTTTGTAAAACATATTAAATAAAAACGATTGTTTATTTATGTGAAATATATTGTCAAAAATTTATAAAAAGTGTACCTCACTGATTGCTGAAGCTTGTGGATTTAAATCAGGTTCATGTCTCCTGCTTATTCCTTTAATACTCGTTAAACTTCTTCGCTATAAACGCAGGTTCCAAAATACTGGAGTATTGGATTGAAAAAATATGCTACGACGCAAAAATATTAAAAAATATGATGATAACCACATCAATGAATTCATATTTATGTCAATACACTTAAATATCATGTAATTTTACCTGCAGCATGTAAATGTTGGTGTAATTATACCAACGCTCATCAATTACGTCCCAATATAATTGACAGTCTTTCACATTTTCTCTTATGGACAACTTCGCTCTATCCATTGCTTCATATATAATAGATAAACTTGGCTTGCTATCTTGGCCAACCAATTTTAAAACTTTCACAAGTGGTTCCATTGCTGCGGAGATATCACGAGCCGACTTCCAAAATCTGGTATCCATGATGATTGATGCAATTTTTCGGCATCTCTTCTTCTTCTGCTTGTATTGTTGTACTCTTGCCACTCAATTGAAGTACACAATCTCTTAAAATTTTGAGAATATCGGACAAGACTTTCTAAAGAAATAAATTCTGTAACAAAGCAGGTGATTCCAGGTCTTAGTAATTCACGATCATTCGTGTACATTTTCATTAAATTCACAACTTTATCATTGTTGTAAATAAAACTCGTTATTTGCTTTGCTTTATCAATGCACAATTTCACATTTTTCATCTTACCAATATCTTCAAGCATGAGATCAATGCAATGTGCGACACAAGGTGATCAAAACAAGTGAGGTCTTTCAATCATCAATTTCTGACCAGCTGCCTTATTTGCATTTTCACTGTCTATAACAATATGCACAATATTTTCCTCCCCAACCTCGTCAATAACTTTGTTTAAAAGAGATAAAATAAAATCAGATGTCTTTTTTTGTAGGTGCAATCCACTGAACAATGAAATATCATGTTACGATCGCAATATATCATAAAGTTAGTGATAGGATGTTTGTTACGTGTGCTCCAACCATCGCACATTATGGTACATCCATACTTAGGCCATTTTTATTTTAAAGTACTTAAATATCTAGTAATATCATCCACCTCCTGCAAAAAAACACCTCCTATTTAACGTCCTGAAGGACCTTGTATTCCAGGACCAGCTGCGACAATTATATTAATCATTGATTGGTAGTATGGACCGCTATCCGCCGCATGAAATGGAATTGCATTGTATATAAACCATTTGAAATAGCCTTACCAACGTCTTTGACTTTTTCAGGAGCAAACCAATTTCTAATACTCTTTTGTTTTGATGGAAACATATAAGAATCAATCTATTTCGATGGTATTTGAGCTCCCTCTTTTACACTAAAGCTACGTGGCATCTGTTTCCTTAAATTGGGATTTGCACCAAGTGATGAACCAGCACCTAAATTTCCAGGTATTAAATAACATAAACTAATAAATTTACATTTATGTAATTAAGTATAAATATACATCGACTAGAATAATAATATATTTATTTACCTGAACCATACCGGTTACGCATCTCGTCCTCCAAAGCTCTTGTTTTACGACTTTCCTTCATTGCTTTTCGCAATGCCCTATTTTCCATATTTTCTAAAGCTTTTTCATTAGTATCATATCTATAATCATCTTCACGGTCAGCGTCACTGCCAAGTGCATGTATACTTTGTTGAATTGCATCTACTACAATTTCTTTTTTCTTACATTTCTCTCGGACTTGGTATCTTGAAGAAGTTTCTGAAGCATTAATGATATCTCATTTAGAGCTTTACTACATGACTCAGACATTTCCAGAAACATGTGCAATATGCTGTCTTAATCTTGTAATTCCCCTAGTTACAACTTTTTCACAAAATTTGCATCATGTTATCTTTCGATAGTGTCCGATGGGTTGACCAAACTCCCAACCAATATCAAGTTTCGGCGTCATTCTTCTAAAATAAAATTTCAATTGGAAAAAAATAAAATAACAAGTTTTATTATATGTTGAATGATAACATTTTCATGTAAACCACGTTGCATATAAAAATTTATTTTTTACTCAAAAAACATTAATCATAAAATAAGTTATATCTACACACACAACAATCTTCAATCACGTATATTAATTTATAAAATAAAATAGCCAAAGATTATGATGATGAATGAGATATTAAAATCGACTCTACTTGAATTTTGGGGCCAAATATTATCAAAATTATTTATGTTTTAAAAGTTCAAGATTTGATTCTACAAACTGATAATACACATGGTGAGCAATAACCAAGCCAGAATTTCGAGATATTAAAAGCATAAAGTTGAGTCTAAAATTCATAAAATGAAGATAGAATAATTTACTTACTTTGTAGTTTGTAGAATCGAAGATCTGCTTCACTAGAACTATAATGCATGTGATTGTGTGAGTGAAGCTTTAAAAGCAAAAAAAATGGCAAACCTACAGTTTTTTAAAGGAAAAATAGGCATAGCACATGGTTTTCATTTCACAAAATTCCAACCAAACTTTTCAAAAAAAATAAAAAAATCCAACCATCGCTAGTGGATGACAGTGAAAGGATGGCATGTTTACATTTGTTGTTTTTTAATAAAATGTAATTATCTCTCGTATCCGTTTCGCGCCGCTTCCGTTCCGCCGTTCCACTACCCACGCCATTATTAAATCGCCGTGTTACGCTTTCATAACGCCTATCCACAACAACCTATGTTTCAGTCCGGAACTTTGGCTCGGCCACCAACGTTCCCGTTCCGGCCATTCCGCGACCGCGACTGTGGCAAGGAATGGACTTAAGGCTGTTTTTTCGATATACTAGGTCGTTTAAGTATGAAAATGTGAGCGTTGTGCCACCTAGCATGGACTGGAGAAAAGAGGAGCCGTTACACCAGTCAAGGATCAGGGCCAGTGCGGTAAGACGTTCACTTTCTTGGGTCACAGACTCACAGTCCATTCGGATGGACAAGTTTTATTAACAAAAGTGTTTCTGTAAAAAGAATGTTTTTTAATCTTGAAGTGTATAACGTTTCTTGGACGTATATATTCGAGTTTATTGCACAATCCTTTTCGTAATCTCTTCTTGTCCAAAAACTGCAGGAAGTTGCTGGGCATTTTCAGCAATAGCAGCAACAGAAGGGATCAGCAAGCTCTCAACAGGCAAACTAATCTCACTCTCCGAGCAAGAAGACGCCTTCGAATTCATCACGAAAAACAAAGGGATCGCCTCCGAATCCACGTACCCATACTCAGCCTCAGATGGCACCTGCAACTAGAACAAAGAATCATCCCACGCAGCCAAGATTTCGGGGTTTGAAAAAGTGCCTACGAACAGTGAGGCTGCTCTTGTTAAGGCCGTTGCACATCAGCCTGTATCGGTGTCCATTGATGCCAGTGGAATGGCCTTTCAGTTTTATTCAAGTGGGGTGTTTACAGGGGAGTGTGGAACTGATCTCGATCACGGCGTGACGGCTGTTGGATATGAGAAGACTGGGGATGGAACTAAGTGTTGGTTGGTTAAGAAGGGCTTTGTGGGATTGCTATGGATTCTTCGGTATCCTATTGCTTGATCATCAGAAATTGTATATGTTGGTGTATCTATGCTCAGATACATACACGGGTCGAATCCTGGGAGTGGATGGGGAAATTACAATATGTTGTATTATATTGGTCATATTGTGTGCCTTTTCTATTGTTATAAACCCAATCTAATTGGGTGAAACTCAGTAAATCGGATCAAATTTTCGATTATTAATGTACAACTTTCATTATGTGTTGGTTCTTTTGATTTCAACAGAAATTATTGCCATCATTTGAAGAGAAAATCTGAGTCTCACATGCAAATTTCAGGATTTGAAAGAGAATATAGCAAGTTTATATATCTCTAGCTTCAACAGAATCAAATATAGAAGTGAGGCACTTGTGCAATAATCTATACATTAAAGAACCATTCAATGAATCCAAATTCTTTTGCAAACGTTGGTGACGACAATCTTTTACAATATGCACGCGAAATACTAATCAAATTTGGTTGTGGCTGTAAATTTACAACCATAGATTAACAAAAAAATGGAAAAAGAAAAAAAAAAACGTGTTTCCACTCGAGCAATGTGCCATTCTCAGGGACCATCACCTTCGTATTGATCCGCTCTTGATCAAGTTCAAATTCAGACTATTGTATCGCTCTCTCGAATACTGTCTCGACGCCTTTCTCCAATCTGTTCCTGCCTTCATCATTGCAGCAAACTCCTCGTAACTTATACGCCCATCCTGCACACAAAAATACAAACAAATTTAAGCAATGTATGAAAGAATGTGTGATATAATCAGAAATTTGAGATGGGAGGCAACTGACCTTGTCTGTGTCTACATCTTGCATAATGGCAAGAATGACCTCTTCACTGGTCGCCTCTGCCTCTGCCTCTGTCTCATCGGCAAAGGCACCTCTTAGCTCTTCGATCTCTATATACCCACTTCTGTTAGTATCAAAGAACTCAAAAGCCTTGTGTATATGTTCGTCATTTCCCATCTTTCTTAGGTGAACAGATATTGCAACAAACTCTCCACAGTTTAGATATCCATCTTTATCCACATCACCCTGTTACAACAACCAAAAAAAAAACAATAACTCTACTTGTTAATACAAAGCAAAATTTTCAAATGCGATAAAAATTGTAGCATTCAAGAATTCTGTACTTCGGAAATGAAGAGTTCTCTAAAATAGTATCATTTGTTTTAGAAACCATTTCCTCAAAAATATGAGCTAATGGGAGATGAGCTAATTATAGGGTGACTGCCAGGTTTTCCTTATGTTTTCGCTGCTTGTTGAATCATGTACTGATCTAGGGGTGTTCATTCGGTTACCGTTAACCAAAATTTTGGTTTTGAAATTTCAAAACCGAAAACCGAGCCGAAATTGTTCGGTTCGGTTTCGGTTTTAATCGAATTTAGTTCGATTTCGGTTTGAATCGTACTTTTTTTTTTTTTTAAATTGGATGCTTAATTGATGAAAATTCAACGTAATTACAAACACTAATACATCATACATTGGATTCAAATGAATCCTGCACCTTTGACCTTTTAATTTTAAAATTCTAATATTATTTTGAAGTTATTTAATACAAAAAATCTAGTTTAAATTAGACAACAAAATAAATTATATTATACTTGAAACACGTTTATTTACGAGTTCTGATTCATACAATCAGGAGTGAAACCATAAAAAAATCATTTAAACCATAAAAAAAGTAAATTTTTTTAATTTAATTTTTTTTAAAATTTTAATTTTTCTTAAAATTTTCGGTTTTTTGATTCGGTTAACCGGACCCTGTAACCGAAAACCGATTTTTTTTTTTTAAAAAAAAACGAAAACCGAACCAAAATTCGGCCGGTTAAGCTTAGAAAACAGTCTTATAATTAGATATGACACTTACAGCTTCCATTATAACTTGAAGATCGCTTTCCGGGATGTGATGACCGAGCTTGTGTAGTCCCACTCTTAACTCATTAATGTCAATCTTCCCCTTCTCTTCTGTGTCCATCAATTGGAATCCTTCTACTAAGCCTGCCACTTCCTCCACAGATAAATGCTCGGCAATCACCTGACATCCGAAAAATAGATTTAGCAAAAGCAACAATTGGCTAACTGCACAATTATTTGTTTGTTTATTTATTTCTAGAAGCAAGAGCTGTTTACCCTTAGAGCTCTTTTCTTGAGCTTATTCATCATTGAAAACTGCTTGAGCCTAGCTCTAACAGTTTCACCCAAAGAAACATTTGGAGCACTCTTTGCATTCTGTAACCAAGGATGATCTGCAAGTCAAGCAGCTAGACTTGTCAATGACTTGAAACAAGCATTCAAGCATGTTACGAGCAAAATGTAATATCATTTATCAAATGGGCAGAGTGTTACCTAGAACTTCCTCAGCTGTAAGCCGTTTCATGGGATCAGGGTTGAGCATTTTCTTTACCAGGTCTTTTGCTTTATCAGAAACCTTAGGCCAAGGGTCTCTTTTGAAGCTCACAACAGAACGAATAATCGCTTGGGCAATTCCTTGCTCAGTTTCTGCAGTTAGACTACATTTAGTGTCGAATGGAATGTGAAAACCAAGGGGAAAAAAATTGATACTTTCAAGCAAATTTGAGAGATTGTGTATGCTTGCGAACCCAAGTTAATTGAACTTTGCGTCCCTATCAAGTATATGATAGACAAAATATAATTAACTCAATCATGTTCACCTAATTTGATATTTAGACCATCCTCCTTCGGCAAACTTGGCATTAAAGACCAGTTGCATGGACCCAAAATATGCACGCATAGGAAATTATTTATAGTTTCTCAAGATATGATAAGAAGAAACTAACCAGCCCAAAACGGTGGAAATCCACAGAGTAAGATATACAGAACTACGCCAGCACTCCAAATGTCTATTTCCGGACCGTAGTCTTTCTTCAGCACTTCTGGAGCCATATAAAAAGGGCTTCCCACAATTTCATCGAATCTCTGGCCTGCAGAATTACCAAAAAGTTAGCTAGTGCAAATCCAACATATGTTTGAATGCAGCCCAAAAAAATCATGAAGTGTGAAAGGAAAAATACCAGGCTTGAAGATAATTGATAGCCCAAAATCAATGACCTTCAATGGCGCCGTTTCCTTCATATTTGCAAACAAGAAGTTTTCAGGTTTAAGATCACGATGCATGACCCCGTGCTTATGGCAATTCTGCAGGAAGATCCACTTAATTAGATAACACATTCAAGGGTGGACAAAATACAGTTTCTTTTCAAGTAACTACAACAATAGACAGAAGAAAAGTTGGAGGAAAGAAAATAATGTTGAGAACCAATTGTGAGTTCTATAATTCTACTGTTGAGGAAAATACATGAATACAAAAATTTGAAACATAAATACATATCATCATGAAATATTCGGGTCGTATTACATGAGATAATGCATGTTGGGTCAACATACAACAGATGCAAAAGATACTGAATTGGCATCAGTTATCACTCAAGATGTCACCACTCGAAAGTCTCAATATTCAATACACAACCTAAATCACACACTGTTTCATGTTTTATTGAACAGGATGTCCAGATATTCTAGACTGATTATATATTCACCTCCCTTTCTCCTTGTGCTAATAAGGTTTCCATGGATATGGATCAGACACTACAATGATGCTCTAAATGGGGTAATTTCTAATGTTCCTTTAACAAAAGATCAAAAGAATTCATGTTCCCAGTGGCACGGCTAGATGATGTGTGCCCTCGCTCCTCTTCCTGTTAACTTTTCTATAGACTCGTATATTTCAGTATGCTATATAACACAAGAATATGATTCTACACAAACTGTATTTTTTAAATTTTAGTTTCATTTCTGGCTATGCCAATGCATGTATACCGACAGAAACAAAAGATCAATTAAAACTAAAAATCTCAATAATAAAGCAACACAAAACATCAAAAGATCGAATCTTCACCTGAATAACTTCAACAATCGTTCGAGTCACAGCGGCAGCTGCCCTCTCCGTATAATGTCCTCTGGCAATAATTCTGTCAAACAGTTCACCACCCTCGCACAACTCCATAACTAAGTGCACTGCACTATCATCTTCGTATGTATCCTTCAAACTCACAACATTTGGAAGCTTAGGCAAATGCTTCATGATCTGAACCTCCCTCTTCACATCCTCAATATCTACTCTAGTCTTCAGCTTCTTCTTCGATATTGACTTACAAGCAAACATTTCCCCACTAGATTTTTCAGTGCATAAATATGTGACCCCGAATTCGCCTCTACCTAGCTCACGCCCCAGCTCGTAAAAATCCTCGATGTTATGCCCTGTCGGATTGGTCAATACATAGGATTTGTGTCCATCTTTTGGCACTGCATGTTTGCCATCATTAATAGCAAAACGGTTTGGCTTATGCTTTCCCACTATCTCCTCATCTGATGTTCTTGGTACAACACAACAATTTCCCATTTTAATGAAAGTGAGAATCAAACAATTTTTTCAATATTTGGGGAAAATGTAGTCTGAATTCAATCAAAACCCAAGTATCAATCAATCAAAATCTGAACTTTCTCTGATCAAAAGAATAAAGATTTAAG
This sequence comes from Haberlea rhodopensis, assembly GCA_907163345.1. Lineage (NCBI taxonomy): Eukaryota > Viridiplantae > Streptophyta > Magnoliopsida > Lamiales > Gesneriaceae > Haberlea > Haberlea rhodopensis. The sequence goes on along the minus strand of CAJQUN010001135.1, from coordinate 7,221 downwards.
TTTAATCGACATAAGCTTCAAACTCTCCAACTTTAAGAATTCCCACAAATTTTAAGCTGATTAAGCTCACAACTTGCATTAAAAAGACAGCACTCAACAAAGGATCAAAATCCGAACTTTAGGGTCAATACACAAGAAACAAATAAAGAATTGGGTTTTTCTTTGAATTCAACCAGCTTCAAAACCGGCTAACACGTTTCAGATATTTCAAGATTCAATATGCAGATGAAACGGGTGGCAAAACCAAGAAAATACACCAAGTTTCTAAATGAAGATTATCAAAGACAACGCGGTGAGTTAAAGGGGAAAAGTTTGGTATGCCAAAACAATGAGAAGAAGGCGAAGGGTTTTAAGGGAAGATGTGAAAGGTCTTGGGTTATTGTTTAGAAAATGTCGAGAATTGGAATATATCACATTATAGAGGGACACCTGTTATTTCTTGGAGGCTTCCCTCCTAGTGCTGGTTTCAAATATATAATAATTATATCTTTTGACATTTTCTTCTTAGCTAATTATATTCAACTTATGGAGGAATATATTTAGTATGATCACTAAAATAAAATTATTTTCATATATTTTTGTTTGGTTTAGAAGTGGTCCAAAAAACGGAATTCACTCTTTATATGGAAAGAATCGGTCATCTCAAGATTTTTGAGGCAACTGAACAATCTCACTCCTATATATTTCGTCTTACAAATATCAACATATATTTAAACATATATACATATATATAAACATATATATTAGTACAATATAATAAGACAATTACACTTGCTAAAGTTTTGTAATGATTAATTTTGTTCAATAATACTTCGAGAAAATGAGAAATACTTGTATGAAACTGCTTTGGGCTCCAGCATATATATCAATACAAAATTAAAATACGTCTTTTAAATAAAAAATATATAAACTAATATACCAATTATTTAAGACAAAGCATATTGAGTTGATTTATAGGAGCACACACTCAGGTCCATACAAGCAATTTTTGAGAAAATAATAAATACTTATATGCACTAGGTTTGGGCCCAATATACATGACTCTTAATTAATTAAAGTATAATATATAAGAAAATATTTTGTGTGTAGTATAATATCGTTTAATATATAATCATGTTTTTTTTTTAATTTTAGGAAAATGTTGAAAATGGGAGGATAAAAAGTCTTACGTCCCTTCACACAGGCACTTTCGAGTGAGACTTTTTTTTTAGAAAAATTTAATTTTAGGGATATATTAAATTTTTTTGGTGACAAAGTTGAATTCCGTGTGTGATGGCTTGTTTATTAGAAGTCTAGTTTGGATGATATATTCTAAAGCCGACGGCACCGGTCAATCTCGGTGCTTTCATTATCCACTCGGAAGCATCCATATGACCGTATCCAAGTCAACACATCCTCCATTTTTCTTATAAAATATTAAATTTGATTTATTGAAATTTTGTACTGATAAATGAGTGATGTGAGGATCAATTGAAATTGAAATTTCATTTAATATAATCATTTTTAAGACAAAAACTTATGTCTTAAAAATAATAAATTATTGGAAGTTAAGGGGGTCTATATATATATATATGGAGGAGTTTTATATAGGCCTCATATCAGGGCGAATCTAACCCAAACATTTAAGGGACAAAATTATAGGTTTTTTAAGGGGGGAAATATAGATTTTAAAATTTTGGGGCAAAAATGTAATTATAAAATATTTTTTTAATATACTATATATTATTAAATAAAATAAATTTGAGAGGCAGCTGCCCCCTTGTGACACCCCTTACACATATAACACATACACATGAGGCATATAACATAATATTTAATGGCAGCGAAAATTTCAATCTCATAACATCATAATATAATTTACAAGGCATACATGCCACAAAAATAACCAAGGTTGTACCCCTCACAACCCAACCAAAAACATATACAATATATGCAAATGATGAGCTGAGGGAGAAGGACTAGAGTCAGCCAGCCGACCTTGAATCCATACTTCCAAAATATGCAGACACACCTTGTATGTTCAAACTTTATCTACAGCAACTGAAAAACAACATTTGCATTTGGGTGAGTTGCATTCTCAATGAGCATATTCAAATAATATAGTATTTAAATTCACATAAGCATATAATTCATATCTACATAAGCACATGAATATACTCACATGATTCATCATAATCGTTACATCAGTTCTCATGATTACAATGAAATGATGCACATGTATGTCTGTATTGTTATTCTGTTATGACCCAACTAATACCAAGAACAATCTGTGATCACGATATGGCCGGCACTCTGTAGATCCCCTCTTGAGTTCTCAATTAACTCGGGATCGATATTTTTTTTGATTCTGTAATTCTGACCGTACTCAGAATGAAATAACACATGGTTCAAGGTCATTAGTGGCCATAACAGAGTTCTTTAATCTCTTATGAATGCACATGTCATAATCATATGCATAACATCATAATAATAAGGTAAATAACATCATATAAATCATATAATATCACATCTCAACATGTGCATTTTAGAACTCAATTTAGTTCTTTCACATCATATTGCATTCATTGCAATTCATTCAACAATTCAGGAGACTTACATAACACAAATCACATACTTATATAAAGCTAAATACCAAGTTATAAGGATATACTCACAAATTGTTGCACCTATCTCGATGAGTTTGCTTAATCCGCTTTATTTGTACCTTGATCGAGAGTATGACCTATAACCGCATTTCAAATGCACGACCAAGTTCAATATCAAATTTCTAATATCCATTTCAGCATATGCAGGCTATCTATGATATATGTCAATACTAGAGAATTCTACATGATTATTGGTTTCAAAATTCTTCGTCTACCAATGGGTCAAAACAAAGCAAAACAGGTGGCTGAATAGCACTGTTTGGAACAGTTTCCCACCAATCATATGCATTGCCCTGAAGAAGTGACACTGTATAATCAAACTTCTCTTCAGGAGTACATCTCAATAGATTTAGAATTCTTTCTGTTATTTTCAGCCATGTCTCAGCCTCCGCTGGATTGGTAGTACCCCTAAACTCTTCAGCTTCCCATCTTTCTCAGTTTATCATACCTCCTTTCACGTGGTTCCAGAGGATAAACATGTGGAAACTGTCGATATGCCTCAGCTGGTATTCTTTGTGCATGAAGTGGAATTGAAAATGATGAATGTGACTCAGGCTCGGCTGATCCTTCCCCTCCATGAATACTTTGCTCATCATTAAACCTATATGACATAAATGCTGACTTATGCAACCATTTACCAGATAATGACAATGCACATGTGACAGTCTACAGAACCTCTAAACCTTTGCTCTGATACCAAATCATCAACAAACACATCTTTAAAACTTGTCCAAACCATAGAAATTAAAGAGTAGAAACATAGGTATACCTATGTTATAGTATAATTATCGGCAATTGAATCGAGTGACTATAAAGAATAAATATCCATTGCCTAGAATTGATGATTTATTTGATCAGTTGCAAGATGCTACAGCCTTTTCAAAGATTGATCTGAGATCAGGGTATCATCGGTTGAAAATTGTTGAGTCTGATGTGTCAAAACAGCTTTCAGAACCAGGTATGGGCACTATGCATTTTGGTAATGCCTTTTGGTTTGACTAATGCACCTGCTGCATTTATGGCATTGATGAACGATGTGTTTAGACCTTACCTGGATAGATTTGTGATTGTCTTTATTGATGACATTCTGATATATTCTAAATCTGCTGAGGAACATGAACGACAATTGAGAATTGTGCTACAAACCTTGCGTGAGAAACAGTTGTATGCAAAACTCAGCAAATGTGAATTTTGGTTAGATCAGGTTGTCTTTTTGGGACATGTTATTTGTAGTGATGGTATTAAAGTTGATCCAGTGAAAATTGAAGCAGTAACTAAATGGGAGTGTCCGAAAAATGTTGCAGAAGTTCGTAGTTTTCTTGGTTTAGCCGGGTACTATAGGAGATTTGTTGAAAATTCTCTCAACATGTATGCATATCAAATGCTTCTATATGAGTCATGATGTTCATGCATGATCATGTAAATCATGTAAAAGTTTTGGGTCGTTACACCCCTCCATCTTATGTAACTCCGCCACTATCTCAACTTTAGATATCTCATATTAAGACAGTAGATTCACCAGGTCAAGAGGCCACGAGGCATCTACTTAAAACAAATGTTTAATTAATCAAAAAACGAAAAAAAAAATACCATAATATTGTTTAAGTATATGGCTCATATATTGTAAATGAGTATATATGCCGGAGTGTAGTGAAGTAGAGCAATATATCTAAACGCGTTGATCAAATATTAAGCAATAAATTTCAACTCAATGTGTTTGGCTTACTTGATAGAATGTGGTATAGATGTTGTGTTGGATTCGTATGATTAGTAAAGTATGATAATAATGGCTTGATTATGAGTTGATAAGATAAACATGGATAGACTATATTGTGTTTGGTTCGTATGATTAGTAAATGATGTGGATAATGGCATGATTAGGAGTTGATAAGATAAAACATGGATAGACTATATTGTGTTTGATTTGTATTTTTAGTAAAGTATGATAAATAACAATGTGTTTGGTTTACTTAATAATATGTGATATAAATTAATTTTATTCATAAAATGACAATAATACCCTTGAATATGTTTTTAAGTCAACTTTTTATAATTAACAACATTATTATCAACATGAAGCACAAACTAAGACAAAATAATGTATTTAATTAATTCAAAATAAGACAAATACGTTTTCAAAAAAATAAGACAAAATATTATTAATATGATTGCAAAAGATACTCCAAGCTATATACAAATCGTCCCTACACTACTAAGATAATACCCGAGACAACGAAGAACTAACCAAAGCAATAAAAATTTGAAAACTACATAAGGCCTCTTCATACGACCATTATATGCTTGAGATGCAGATGACGGTTCAATTCTATGATGCTAGCATACCAATTAGAGCAACATTGACAACCACCCGAACTAGAAAATCCGCAGTAAAAAGCTCAAATTCAGCCCAGAAATCTTTTCCCCTCCGTTCACTTCCGCAAATGTTGCACACTTAATCTATAACTACATGAAGAAAAACAAATATATTTTTTTACAAAACAATGTGATGTGAAAATGTTAATAATTTTCCTAATATATCATGACAGTAAACACTGATAAATCAGTACATCCTATAATCATGAACGGCCACTGGAAGTAAGAAAATTTTTATCAAATCGCACAAGGGAACTGAGAGCTCGCATGATAGCAGTTATCATAGTAAGCTTGAGATTATACATGGGTCTATCTCAATGCTACAACTGCACAAATTAATCTGAGGCATTGAATCTCAAATGCTGATATATACAATGCTTGTGTCATAATTTGGAGATCCAATCCTCACTCTAAACAAATGGTAAGCACTTTATCCTCATGTCCAAGAGAAATGAACAAGATAAACAAGGAGTGCATCCACGGGCAAGAAACATTTCACTATATAGAACTTAGCAGCTTAATTTGAGTCCCTATTGTAGCATAAGGTCAATGGCTCCATGAATACAGGTTATCGATAAATATTTCAAAGTTCACCACAGAGGTCAAGCACAATTACCCAAACCATCTCCCCTCTAAGATCCAAATCAAAAAAAAAAAAAAAAATTTATCCCATAAAACATTTGATTTTAATAAACAAAGCATAAGGCCCTTGCCGAGTAAAGTAAAAGCAATAGTCAGAAGCAATTTTTCATACAATAATGTGAATCTGTAGCACAAGTAATATACTATTCCCATTCAAATTATCACATCTCCATATTAGTTGCAGAAGGACCACAAAAGTCACATATGTGATCAGGACTTCTATTGAACAAGACATCACTTTCTTTTGATCATGACATTCTACCGATGAAATCATTAATTTTGAAACAGTAATTTATAAGATACTACACTCTTGTAAATAAAAGCATTGGTCATAAAAAAAAAAAAACAAATAAGTTTTACTCTCAGCATCATTTCCACTAACAGTAACAAGGTATCTTTGTGCACAGAAAAGAACAAACACAAGAAATGCACATACATGAGTTCGAGCTGAAGTAGGTGTAGCTTGTATGGAAGAAAAGATACAAGAAAGCTGCTTACGCTGGTTTGGTCATGTTCGACGTAGGCCCAGTAGTGCACCTATGCGTCGAGTGGAGTCCATGGATTTCGACCAGTTCACGAGAGCGAGAGGACGACCGAAGAAGACATGGCTCGAAGTTATACGCAAAGATTTTGAGTGCAAGGGGAGAGTACAGAAGATATGTTGACTGATAGGAGCATTTGGAGAAGACTGGCGTATTTGTCCGACCCGACTTGATTCTCTCTATTGTTCATGTAGCCTACCCCAATTCATTGGGATTAAAGGCTTAGTTGTTGTGCTGCTTTGTGTTGTTGTTGTTGTTGTTACTCTACTCTCATTATTGAGCATGAAAGATTGAATAAGCCATACAACCACTTGAAAAGGGGAAGAAACATTGATAAGAACCAGATGTTAGTTTCAAGAAATTAAGAATATGTTATGGTACTACCTAAAACTATAACATTACTCAAAAAAATATAGAGCCAAAATAGTTTACATTATAAGTTTCATCATACCAAACTTACCATTGTCATTAGCCTTACAATTAGAATGATTCATTTTTCATCCTCTTCTGTCGTAAAGTCACCACTCAATATTTCAAAGCAGACGAAGATGCAAATATCGTAAGATAACGAAGCAAATCAAACAAACACAACCAGTATTCCATTATTTTAGCTCGAGAAGAAATATAAAAACTAGACATTAGTCGCATGTAAACAACTATTCAGCCACTAGAACCTTTGGACTTGCATAAACACAGGAATCAACATCAAATATGATTTTTTACAAAACACACAAAGTGCAATTCATGACAACAGTAGATGGATTATAAAAAAACAAGAAAACATCCATTCTAAACATTTTCTAAGAATAGTAATCCACATATAAAATATGAACAATCAAACAAAAAGCCCTAAAACTTGATATTGTACACAATTTAATGTCCTGAGAGACGATCACCAGGAAAACTAAAAGGTAAACCAAGAAAACATCCCCAAATTACAAAAAACCAAGAAAACTGTTAAAAACCCATAAAAGCAACCATCTCCACACAAACTAAACACGGAAAGATGGAACTCATAG